>JACJUY010001232.1:54816-69702 GCA_014220935.1 Platorchestia sp. MABIK | reverse complement strand
CCAAGGGTGACATCGGCCAGAGAAGATCATGCCATAAAGATCCGAAGTCTTCGCAACAGATTTGAAAGTGCCCCAGAGCTGCGAAAAAAGTGTGGTCTTATTGGAAAGTGCTCTGTGTCAACTGTCAAGAATCGGCTGAAAGAGTTTAAGCTAAGGGGATGCATTGCCAGACGTAAACCAATGATCTCCGCAAAGAACAGAAAGCGTCTCTTGAATTCCACTAAGAGCCATGAAGAAACAGACGCTTTTTTCTGGGGCAAAGTTCTGTTTAGTGATGAATGCAAATTCAATAGGCTTAGAAGTGATGGCAGGCAATACGTTAGACGCTACAAGGGCGAAGAATTTAAAAACAGGTGTACAGTATCGACGCTGCAAAGTGTTGGTGGATCTGTGATGGTCTGGGGGTCATCAGTGTTTATGGTCCCGGGCCTCTAGTTAGGCTGGAAGGCAGGGTAAATTCCGGGAAATACCTCCAAATGCTGGGACAACACTTTAATGATTATTTTGAAAGTCTTCCAAATGAAGAATGCATTTTTATGCATGATAATGCACCCATCCACACGGCTCGCAATGTGAAAAACTTTCTTCGGGAGCGCAATATCCCCTGTTTGAATTGGCCTGCTCAATCTCCAGACCTTTAATCCTATTGAGAATGTTTGGCATAACATCAAGCACAAACTACGGCACAAAAACATTAGAAATTTGGAAGCACTTTAGGGTAAAATAAAAGAGGAGTGGGACTGTCTGGATCAAGAGTATTACCGTAGGTTGATCGAGGGCATGCCGAAGAGATTGAGGGCTGTTAGGGCACAGAAAGGTTATGCCACTAAATATTAACCTAATGAATATGATGAATCACCAGAATTGTTCAATATTGTTCTTGAATTGAAGTTTTTTTGTTGTGCGGAGTTTCTTTTTGTCCTCCGGACTTTGTCCATTTCAAATAAAATGATGCCTACACAGTTACTGGGTGGCAGAAAAATAAATTTGAGCATGCATATCTATAGATTAAAAGGCGAAGAATTTTATGGTGTAAAGTTTGCTTCAAATGATTAGTTATATATGCTATTATTTAAAATATAATAAAAAATAAGGCAGTGCGGAGTTACTTTCTGGCGCCACTGTACATGAATCATTGAATAATGCTAGTTTTAAAGAAAAATCACCAGAACCTGTCGTATAATTTTTGATTTGTGAATACTTATTACGGTGAGATGTTATACGCCCGCTCTACCAATAAATTTCAACGCCGATCGAATGTTTTCTGTTAGAACAACACACGAGGGTTAGTCAAAACGTTCTCAGACAAATGCCATAATTTTGAACTGAACAGAGATTTACCAGTTTTTCCAAGTTGAAACCTGTCCTTAGAGCTTCCTTGAAAACTTGCAGCTGTCTCATCAGTCTATGTCAGGTCAGCATTGAGAGAAGTTGCATCTCAAAATAGTAATTTTCAACCCTTCAAATGACAAATTTTGAGATCAGAGCCAACATCAAATTTTTAACTAAACTTAATTAGAAGCCTGTTAAGATCATCGAAGCTTTACAGCAGGCTTATGGAGACTCTGCACCATGTAGAGCAGTCGTTTATGATTGGATTGAACGCTATAAAGAGGGAAGAGTCCAACTTGATGACGACCCACGAGGAGGAAGACCCACCACAGCAACAAATGAAGAAAACATCTCTCTTGTACAGAACCGGTTCTATAAGCGGTCCAATAAGGTCATTGCCAACTATTTCTGCCCAAGCCATTATATCTTCCCCTTACTGTAGCCCACCAAAACGACAATGATGCCCATGATCGTTTCCAATCCAAACTCTTCCAGCCGTCAGGCCCGAGCAGAGTTGGTCTCTTCTCTGGAAGCTGGGGAATATCACCCAATTCATGTCAGTCGTCATGTACATTATTTCAGCCCATTCCAACCGTTTTACTTTGCGTCGTGACATCAAGGGAGGTCATTTCTCTAACGTGATGCTCTCCTCCTTACAATGGGGGCAATTCCAAAACTAATAACCTTTTTATTGTACAACTTTCTTAAAGAAAGCTAGGACCACAATACGGACACTATTTTTCGACAATGTCTTCTTTATCTATGCATTTTGTCTCGCAAGGTGCAAAATTTGATACCCTTGCCAGGGAGAAGGTTTTTGATGATGTCGAAGCCACTTTTAGAATCCGAGCTCACAGCGAAAGATGTGGTGGCGGGACCATGACCAGAGTTTCAAGAATACGCCACCTCATCTTTTCTACTCATGCTCGATCTACCTCATCCACTTAAATCTTCCTCAACCTAACGTTCTCTACTCTTTTCAATTCATTCTCATTTTCTCTACTCTTACTCACTCTAATCTTTTCAACTCGTACTCAACCTCTTCTACTTTACTCTTACTCAATTTCTCCTACTCACCTCTTACTCTACCTCTTCTACTCTCACTTACCTCATCTACTCTACTCTTAGACCTTTCAACTGTAACGGTTTTCTCTCCCTAAGCTTTCCGAGAAACGCAGGATGTCACCTCGCCTTGCTTACTTCTATATAACACATTAGATGACGAGGAAGTGATCCGTGACCAGGAGCGGGCATGTTAGTTGCCTCCGTTGCGGTGACCGCTGCCACGCCGCTGTAACTCGCGCAGCAGCAACCCTGATTCTGCTGGCAGGAAGTCCATTGCTCTCACCATCGACAAGCTGCTGTACTTGGTTTGCATTGTAGTGTTTGACAGGTCCTTAGTTCTTGTAATTCTTCGAAATATTGGTTGGTTTTTAACAGTCGGATAATTTCATTTTCTTGTTATTTCGTCGGAGATGTCTTGTGTTTACTGCAAGCTCGGGAATTCAATAGCAAGGGTGTTCTGGAATATTTTCATCTTGACGGCACATTTATTTTCATTGATATATTCTCACATTGGCTTTTCTTAATTATTCAGTGACATTCTCAATTTTTTGATTGCCTCAACCAGACTTCGATTAATTTAACCACATCCATTGAATCTCAAAAAAATGCTTTCAATAGCAACTTGCTTTATATATACTATGCTAGAGAACTCATCTAAAATCTCTAAAAGAAACTCATTAGTCATTATGTTCCCATTATATTCTAATTACTGCATAGCGTCTGGTTTCTTTACTTCTTTCCCGAAAGTTTCCAATACATGCATGCCAGAATGTTATCATACCGTAAATGAACTCTGAAGTTCATACACTGCTCGTTCATTTTTTTGATTTAAATTTTTAATGCATTTGAGTTGTACTTTCGATTACTCCAGAGGATTCGAAAATATCGAAGTTATTATAAGCCCTCCTCACTGTCCCGCTCCCACCTCTCTCGTCTGTTCCCCTATCACTCTCCACCGACCACCTCATTTCACCGCCTACCTGTTATGATGCATAAATGGATGTGCACAGAATACGCAACAAATCTAAGTGCACAACTTATTCTTCCCTGCTGCATAACTGGCGGTCGATGAGGCACCGCAGAGCCATTCCAGCGATATTATTCAGCCGAACTTTTAGTAGACATGTCATTTATTACGCAATTTTGCACTGTTAGAAAATGTTTTTATGTTCAAGTTTGCATTTGCGTGCAATACAAGATCAGATTTTGTCAAATCCTAATGTACCCAATCATCGATTTTTTTGTTAAATACTTTCTGTTGAGGGCTTTGTTATGTGTTTTTTTGCTGAGTGCTGTTCAGGTACTGCCAGCTCTTTGGTGTTGCTGCTTATCTTCCCCGGCTTTTGAGCTTCTCGACCTCAACAGCAAGTGGAGGCTCCTGTTCCTGGAGGCTCCCTGCGCACCCTCGCTTGTTGCGGCCAGTAAGTTCTGGCGGTCTCGAGGCCGGCCTCCACTTACCTGAAGTCCTGGCACACGGCAGGATTGACTTATGTTTTCTCTCTTGTGACTGGTGAATGTTTGCATTCCTGTGCAACTGTTGTTTCTTCCTCCACAGCTTACAACTGGAAATCGACCCTCAGTGAGTTTCATCTCCCTAAAGATCACTGTTACCAGACTCGAGGCTTTTAAATTAACTGTTAAGCAGTAAATAAACATAGCTATTTCAAGCACATGAGGGCAGACATTTGCAATGGCTAACCGTGAGGTTTGACCACGCCCTGCAGTTTTTTTTAGTGGGTTAATTTTTTCCACGGACTAGACAAAGTACCAGAAATTAGGTTCACCTTTATTGCAGCAGATTCGGAAATTAACGAAAAATCGGGACGGGACGGCGGTCTAGTATGGTTAATACGCGATAATTTACCAAAGAATGAAGTATTAACCTGAATAAAACATTTACGTTCTTAAAATTTCACGTGCTGGAAATACAAGCATGCTTAAACATTAATATTTGCAACTTGTTTCATGTTACTTCATGACTGTGTCTATTTATGAGGGCTACGGAAAAAGTGTTGTGACAGACGAACGTAATTTCGTCGTGGAAAAGAACTGGATCACCTTAACGTAGAGAATAAATTAAGCATCGCAAGCATTCAACAATCATTTCAACGATCACACTCAGGATACTCAACAATTTCAACATCGTTATAAAGCTAGGGCATCGTTACAAATTTGTGTCATGAAACCAAATATTAGGAGACAAATCCGAGACAATTTTTCGTTCCTAAATGAATATCATCAATGGTAATAATTCCCCAGACTCTTTTTTTGTAATTCTTTCATGTGTAACAATTATCAACTGAAACACTATTAAAACTGGGGTCATTAGAAATTCTAGTAACCTTAAGTTTTGGGAGAAAACTGTAAAAGCGAAACTACGATAGGTTTGTGTGGAAAATAAAGGATTCGAGCCACTCCGAAGAAGGTTCATACATGCATTGTCGCTGATAATTCAAAACACTTTTTTTTAATAGATACCGCACATGAAAAACATCATTGCTGTTAGGCATCAGTCTATGATTGTAAGCCTTTTCAGACTTCCCAGTGTTCATTTTAGTCATTTGTTTGTGCCCAATCAATGTTCATGCGACAGGTGAGCGATGTCGAGAAATGGTTAACTCATCACTTCACAATTTGAGCAAGCAATGAATGACTAATCGATAAATGATTTGAGTTCATTGAGTAGCTGAGGTAAGTCTCTATGTTGCTAATGTCAAACTCCAGGCTCAATGAAATAAGTAGGGAGGAGCCGGAGTGCTGCAAATACACCAAACATGAAAGGCTTAGGTGAATTTCTGTGAGCAGCGTCTGTTCCCAATCAGTAATCCGAGAAGTTCATTGGAATCCGTGTCGTAAACAAACATATCCACACGGCCGATAAGACCCGTTCATCATTTGCGTCTTGTAACGAGCCACTAATATTGAAACGGCATAATATTGTCGTTAACATTCAGTGGATAACAACTTGTTTTGTACAATGGGTTCATCGGAAATTGGTTAGAATAAGCTCAAATTGAGAGTACCTAATCAATTTGATCTGCGCATCCTACATTGTTCCTGACGGTAATATGATCAATGTAATGTCTTCGTGATCAGCTAACGTGTTTTACAAATCATCTAAGTTTGTCGACCTGTAACACCCAAAAAAAACTACAAGAACTTCAAGATGCCACAGAATACATGAAACAACTTTCGAAATACAAAGTGATGAATCATACCAATGGGATACCGCTGCGACTGGACGCAATGGACGACGCACATGGAATTTTTCAGTAGACGCACAGTCAATAGCATTAGGTCAATAGCAGAGAACTTAGCGGAAATTGATTAATGATTGGATAAATTTTCTAAGGAAAAAGGGAGGTCGCTGTGCCTAAACGGGACCCTACATGAAAATGATGTTGTCTAAGAGAGAGTACAAGCTATCACCAATGTGACACAATTCTTAGCAGAATTAAATGAAAGAATTTGGATCACATTGATTAGAAGTTCACCAAGGAAATAAATTGACAAACCTGTGGGAGAAAAATTTGAATTTTGGCAACACGAAGTTCATTGTTCATAAGAATTCATCCTCTGATAAGTGTTTTCTTGCGTAACTTTAGGCTCTTCATTCGAGTAACTTGTATTATGTACTTCTACCTGGAGTAACAATTTTATATGCAAGACCCAGAACATCGCGCAACAGAATGTCCCGTCACCTGATAGTTTTTTTCATTTTTCTTGTCATTTACATGCCATTCTGTGCCCCTACATTTTGCACTAGCGTGTTTCCCACGTAGAGTAAAACGTAAGCTAATGTGTCGCATTTGGGTAGACCATTACCAGATTATTGATAACTCTTGTACCTTTCAAATTAATAATTGGAGCCTTTTGATTCCGTTGTTGTTGCCCTCAAGTAGATTGGAAGTTGAAGCGTAGAACTTTTACAAAGCATCTCATCTTATACCTCTTTGCATTCCTTTTTTCATCATCTTCTGTTATCTCTGTGTTCAGGACCGAGATAATAGGAGATGAAATTTGTGCTTAAATTTCCCTTTTGTCCCCTAATTCACCTAAAGTCAGCTTGTAGCGTGAATCTAGGTTAACTTCAATGTACTGAATCGATTGAGAGTTATTCAGCAGTTCTCTGGCGGTAAATCGTAACTGAACCTCAATTGTTTCATTTAACATTCGCTGTGGAGAGAAAAAAGAAACATTTCCATATCATTAGCAAGAACGTACAGGCACGTATATATTACTACGCTTTCTGTTTCAAATTTCAGATGGTGTTCTTCATTTGCTTGAACTTTTTATTGCTTAGCAAATTAATTGACCGTTCTCTATGAGGACAGCAACTTAAATAAAATAGAGAGACAGATAAACTTGTGTCGTACGTATAGTAAATACCAAGATATAAAAAGAAAACGAACATCATATTAATGAAATAAGATGCTCCATTTCAATTATTTGATAAAGAGAACAGAAATAAGAAATGAGTATAAAATTATTCAACCAAACATCGCAATGGCAGTAGCACAAGTAAATTATCGATTTTTTTCCTTGAAAATTGCTCCAGTAGACGATTTATTTTTCCCCTCAAAAATTACTTATTGTCGGGTGGAGAAAGGTTTCTAAGTGAAACATTAAGCAAGCTTCTGTTTCCAACTTCAGTACTATAAAAGAATTGCTCTCTTAGCTAAGGCATGAGCGAGTGTTGGCGGAGGAATGGATGCTCTCGCCCCTTTATAACTCTTTACACAGCCACTAAATCCTCTGTAAAGCACTCAGTAGATAAAACTATAGGAAACTCTCACTCCCAGCATGACAACTGTAAGTCCTCTGTGTCACAGTCCTCAAATTTCGGCGCCGCCCTAATTTTCTAGCAATAAATACATCACAAGTTATACGCACAGGGAAAGAACTATTGCATACAGGGTGCGAGGGATATTTGAGGACTCATTAGTTCAACACACACTCAAATCATTTATAGAGTTGTTTTTTGTTTATACATAACACATTCAGAATAAAATGTTCACCTGAGTAATGCAGTCATAGTTGCTTGGACTATTAAAAGCGATTTAGAAATTAGTAACTTTTTACATGTTACAAAATTATTTGTTCATAAGGTTCGGTTGGAGCCAAAGGAATGTAATGGCAAGGCTACCATTGTATCAAAAAGAAAAAACATTTTTGATGCTTTGATACCATAAGAACACGACAATTTATTCGGAATGTTCAAATCATTATCGATGAGAACTCCAAAAGATCGATGAAGACCATTGCCATTTGAGTTCCAAGTATCACAATGGACGATCAAAACTCATCAGAGTATTTGATGCAAGTCATATGTAATGAGGAAAAGACATTTTGTGTCAGTAAAAACACAGGCAAGTATTGATTTTCGTTTCGGCAAACGTAATCTACATAAAAACAGAATAATCAAGGAGGGTAAAAACATCATTCATGAAGTCTTCTTTATAAAAATAGATATTTAAAAAAAATAGATATTTTTTATAATATTTTGAATTAGGACTCCCATTTAATCTCGTATCACTTTTCAATGTTTATATACCCTGCTGCTATAATTTGTGAATGTTTATTGTTGTTCCAGATACTGAAGATGAGTAACGTTTTTACTCGCAAGCTCTATTTTTATAAAGAAGACTTCATGAATGATGTTTTTACCCTCCATGATTGTTCTGTTTTTACGCAGGCAAGTAGTCGCATACGCACCAAACAGTTACTTAACTGAGAAAAGAAACGAACAGGGCATGCATTGGTTTTTCTCTGGTGAAAAATACATCGACCAGATTCTGAATAATTATTAAAAGATTAAATGGCAGGTGACAACGTGCAGATCCTTCTGAAGTACCCAGGGAGATGCACATCTAATTTCCGGCTTCTGTGATGGTTTTGGGTGTTGTGAGTAGTGAATGTCATGTCAAGTCACCTTATATTTTACCACAGGGTCTTAGGGTTAGCGGCGCGATGCATTGATGTTCTAAAAACCGTTGTTAATTAAGCCCTTGATAGAGAAAGTATCCAATGGAAGGCCAAACGTCAGCAATACTCAACACTTTCTCAATAAGCCATGGTAACCCAAGCTGGTTAGAAAATTTTTATGGTCATACGACCCTCAACATGCAGCCCATAAACTCGCTAGATTTGAATCCTATGGAGCGTCGCGCTCGGAGCGTCGTTGAAAGGGAGACTAATCGACATCCTCATAGCACGATTCCATAGCAATGCTGAAAATCGCCGTTGTCCAGTTGATGTCCGGAATGAATAAATACCATTTCATTTCAGCTTGTCAATGGCTTCGGTCCCGAATGGAAGCAGTCATTGAAGCAGGTGGTTTGATGGAATAATATGATAAAAAAGTATCATCAATAATATCCACATAAATTTGATTTATGCATACACATACTTTGTGATAAAATATTGTTACGTGTTTAACACGCCAAAAATGTCCTCAAACAGCCTACGTACTCCATGCATGGTAAAATTATACATATTTTCTAATAGATATGATTAGTTATCGTGGCCTTTTTCTACTCATCTCATTTGCTTCACGACATTCTTTCTTGAATAGCAATAGCTCGAATTATAAATTTAGCGTAAAAACAACCATCACTCAAGTTTCTGGAGTTCTTGCAGTGCATCGAGCGAAAGCCATAACGGCAGGTGATGAGCGTAGGCATTAGCAGGAAGCATCAACTTTGCGGAGGTGTTGGCTCTCGAAATTGGTGTATCATTAAATCTTATGGGATGTTTGGGACTGGGGAAGCGTACTTGGTAAACAACCTCCTGACGGCTAATCACACGACTCATACAGCTCTTGGCCTCAATTCTTTGTGGAATTCCCACCTAGAACTAATAATTTAAAAAATTCAGCTAGCCTCGAACGATGAATGTTTGATCTTTTTAACAGATTATACTCAATTTCGGTTCTAGATTGGACATCGATTTTAGATAGAAATGACGAAGAAGTACACACATTTACAAACAAGCATCCAGCTGTGTAGGACATACATGAGTTTAGACGGAGCACTGGCTTGGAATCGAACACAATTAAACGGAGTAACAAGATGATGTGGCTTCTGAAGGTATGTGCAAATCTACAGTCAAGATCATTCCACGAGAGAACCATGTTAAATACACATAATGTTCACAGGTGTACCAGCTATTGTGCATTGTAGATCACCATTAGATCTTTTCTAAAATAATATTTTTAGTTCATCATTATCAAAATAGGGTGTAAAATGCCCTGCTTGTGATCTTTGGAGTGTGATTGGGTGTAGCGTTTCCTTGCATCGTTGACAGTGAAGTTATTGTTATTGTAAGAGAAAATAATACATCGTTAAGAATGAAATGATCGATTTTTTAGGCATATCATTTTTAAAGACTGAGTAGATTCATCTTTTTACTGAGAATAATATTACCGAGTCAACTTTAATAGACAAGGATCAGACCTGCTTTTTTGGTAAATGGAAAATTTCACCGTGTCCTATTAATTGCCTTATTGATAGTGACCGGATTTAAACACATCTACGAAGTGAATGCGTATTACGCCTGCGTACCCACACAGCAGGGCTTAACGTGGCGACTTCCAGGTCCCCAACTGTGATCTGCACTAACTCTCACCCCCTCACTCTCCCGCACCCCCTCACTGTCCCGGACCTCCTCACTGTCCCGCATCCCCTCACAGTCCTGCACCCACCTCACCTAAGATATCTATTTATTAACAAATTACGAGTCCGCAAATATATTCAACGATTATGGCAGAAAAAATGTTTAGCTCGATAGATCAGAATATCGTGTACAACCTAATCAACAACTATGAGTAATGCAAAATATTTTGTGATACATAGCTAACTAGTTTTCGACAGGGTTGCAGGTCTGTTGTGATGTTAAATGTGTGTTACCGAACGTGAGCTTGCTGAACTTTTTTGCAGCGGATATTTAACCAAATTCATTGCTAGAACGCGCTTCAAGTTTCCGAATCTAAAGGTTCTTATTTTAATTCTGTAAAAGTTTTGCGTTTCACTTTTACTTTTTCATATTCCAGCTCATATATTCTCCTGAGCAAACAATCACTGCGCTTGAGGATAACTTAACAGGATTTTCAAACTGTTGTTTTCATGAAGCTCCTAGAATGAATTTCAAGTATAATAACTGAAAAAAGAAACGATCGAACGATATTCAGTTATTGAAAGCATCTTACTGCAACTGAAATTTATTAAACGGTGATTAGAATATGACTAATTAACGACAAGATGCGAACCTGATTTTGCAAGTTTGGAAATGAATTTGCTTTTAGACGGCTTATCACACTTTGGAAGTGAGCACTTGAACCTGAATATTGTCTACTTGCGGTTTTCCTTGTATACTCCCGCATGTGGCCATCATAGCTTTGGTTAGGGAAGTATTTACTATCACATTATATGCACAGCAGCTGGCGATCAAAATTTAATGCTTGAATGCATGTAAACGAACGTCATGTACATGTCACGAATATTTTACTTCATCGAGAGATATGTGCGTACGATGACGGAAATTGGTAAGTTCAAAGGGAGATGCCTTATGAGGAAATCATTTCACTATTTATTATAAATATGTGCAATTAGCAAATTTGCATACATTCTTTCGCGGTATAAGGAAGATTATACTGAGCACGATATTGTTTGTAAAAGTCATGCATTCGAGTTTTGTAAGCTCAGGCAGCTTGAGCCTAGAAATCGAAACTACAGCAACGCGCTGACGCCACTCAAACACCAACGTTTCCAGACCTCCGTCGGACAGCGTGGCCAGAGGCGATGAACCCTAAGAAAGGAACAACCAGTGTCCGAGTGTGACGGCAGACTTCCACGTTCTCGACTCAGAGTAATCTGCCTGCTCGGCTCTTCCTAACCCTGAGGGTGTGTTGTTATGAGCAAACACGTCATGACGATGGTAAAGAGTTTTTGATGTATATGCTCACAATCTTAATTAATCACTATGAAACTGAATCCTATATTTAATCTTTATAAAATGAGTAAGATCTTAAATGGTTGAAATTAGAAAGAAATAGTTGTATATTCTTCGAAGTGAAAAAGGGTAGCTGGTTACCCTCGTGACTTGGAACTCCCTCGGCGTGATGAGGGCGTGGAACTTAGGGTAATTATTTAAGACGAGGCATTCAAACAGAGTGAGCCACGACGGTTGTTGGTATCATTATTAATCGTTCGTGGTATATTGTACGGAGGATCGTAAAATTACACAATTTCTGGATATATCCACGAGAACACTTATCTTACGATATGGCGTGTTAGTTCCATTCGAGGCATGACGAGGAAGCGTCGTAGGCCAGACGCACTCCCTCCTCGTAGCATTCCTTTAATTTTATCGGATGCGATATAAGAAGTTGTGCGAAACACAACAGATAAAGTCTTTGATAGTATGGCGTTGCTTTATTTATGTTTGTTAAAAAGTACCCAGTTACTCTTGTACCTTCAGTTTTAGTAGCGGGCTCTTGGGTCGATCAAATTGAGCGCTTAATGAATTTTGCTCTGAGTAGATTCCACATTTGTGTGCGACTGTATTTTTTGCTTCTATGTATTGTGTTGAGTGTATGTCGTTTGAAATTAAAGAGCGTAATTATTCCCTATGATAGATGTAATCGTCACAGATAAAGCATTGAAGGAAGAGTTGACAAAATAAAATGACCGCAGAGTGTAAGCACAGGGTGCGCATTGTACCACTATCTGCAAGTTTGTTATTGTATGTTTGTGTATGAGTTTCCACGTTCTTTTTTCATTGTTTCGATTATTTGTTTATTTTTTTGAGGGAGGTGAGCCAATTCCTCCATACGAGGCCGGGGATGCAGAAGCGACTGCGCACACCCAAAAGTTCCGTGACACTTCTCGCTTATTTTTCAGCCAGCTTAAAACAAAGTAATTCTAACTAGGGATGACAGTGTTAATTTTTTCTCTATTAAGTAGCCGAGGAGCAGCATTGAGGCTCTAGAACTAGAATTTCATCGTAAGGGCTTTCCGCAATTATTTTTAATAAATGTATCATATTTTAGTCTTTAGGAGCCAGTACAATTCAGATTCACAATTATTTCAATCCCTGTCGTGATAGCAAATTATGTCCATAATTAATTCAACGCTTATTTCAAGAATAAGTGCGCCCGTACGTTTTTATTGATGAGTGATTCCGAACCAAGCTACAGTATAGTGCTAATTTTATGCCACAGCTCGTAATAATTGTTGAATTGATCCGTATAAAAATTTCCTTTGTTTTATTGCAGCGAAAGCTCACTTTCAATTTGTGCTGATAGTTATTGGTACACACATTTTGGTTATAAAAAATAGAATTGAGTAATAAATTCCGGTGAGCAAAAGTGATAATTGGGTCTTCCATTAAAAATTTGTACTCATGTATTCATTTGTAAAAAAATCATGTCAAGGTGAGGGTCCCTTTGGCCGCGCAGCTGCAGCCCGCAGCACACAGGCTCACTTGTGTACAGCGTAGGCCGAGTGGAACGCTTCCTATTGCGACCGCCGGTACCTTCATGGCGCTACAGAGGGTGTGTGCGCGAGTGCATTTCTGTAAGCCAGAGAACATCGGGAGATGCATCCTGAACCTGCTTTGCTAGACTATTAGGCCGGAGTACGCAAGTTGATGAAATATTAGGAAATTTCAGTGGGAAATAATCATTAACATACTCAGAAATAATTTAAACCAGATTATGGGTAGAAAAATTGCGCTCCTACCAAGAATATTGATATTGAGTTATGTTGGTGTTGGGAAATCACAGCGTGGTGTGGATCCTTCGTAAGCTTGCCATTAACTACGTCCAGTTGGTAGGATTCAATGTCACTGCGCTGCTTAAAATGTGTTGCTGTCAACATTTGTTTTACAACGCGTAGTTCAACATGTCTTATTTTTATGGGGGCATGCAATGAGAAAATTTTTTTCAATTTGCTACATTAAAATATATCCTCAATGGCTCAAGATCATTGTGTTCATGGTTTAAGAAACGGTCCAGTGATATCTGTGTATTTGTCTTATATGTTTACATCTGCCAGTGGATTTTCAGTTTACCTTCAGGTCACATCCTAGCTGGCCTTGTATGTTGTATTTTCGATGCGCTTGTTTTATAATAAATTTTTTAATCTTTCATATATTGTCATAAATACCTCGCATCCTTCACTCTTAATACTGGGTCTATGTATAGGTCTCTTTTATATTCTGTAGAGAACGATAAAAGCGGACGTTTACGAAGAAATCGGCTGAATCAATGAAATGGCTGTAACGTTCTTTCTATGGGCTTTATATCTATGATAACTGGCATACATTTGTATTTTCAAAAATAAACAGAGGTCGTCTCTATAAATTTTTTCCAATTTTCGCCGTAATGACGGAGCTAATGGAAAAAATGGGGGAAAAAAGTAGGTACTTTTCAAAAGACGTCTTTTGAGAAAGCAACTATCGTAGAGCAATGATATAGGTGTCGTTGGATGTGTAATGAGTTGCTGTATGACAAGTAGGAGGATTATTTTGAACTTCGTAAAAGTTTAATTTGTGTGAAACTAAAATAACAAGTTTGAAAAAGTCATCACTTTTTCCGTAGATTTTTAATGTAATCAAATATTATGAATTCAAAAAATCTTATGTCAGTAGATAGAGCAGCTCTTTGCGCATCCCATGATGCCTGAATCATTGCTATACGATAAAACTTGTCGGAGGAAATATATTTAAAAAAAAAGTATTTATCCCCCCATTTTCACTTGTTTCCTCCATTATTTCCGTAATTATGGCAAAAATGGCAAAAAGTTATGAAGATGACCCCTATTTATTTATGAAAGTACACACAACTGCCAATTTTTATAGATCTACATTCCATAGAAAGAACGTTACAGCCATTTAGTGTTTTGTAAAAAACATCAACTTAAATCTTCCAATATGTAATTCTATGCATCATTTTTTCTTATGTGACTCAAAAATTTTGATGAAAATCAAAATAGTCCTCCGACTCGTCATGCAGCGACTCGTTGCGCATCCAACGACACCTACATCATTGCTCTACCGTTAGTACTTTTTGAGAAGATGTCTCTTGGGAAGTACTCATTTCCCCCCCCATTTACAACCCCCTTTCTCCCATTGTCTCCGAAATTATGTCGGAAGTGGGAAAAAGCTATGGAGACGACCTCAATATTTACTTCCAAAAATAAATACGTATGCTAATTTGTACATATAGATCTAGATCCCCTACAACAAACGTTACAGCCACTTCCTTGATTTTGGGTAAACGTCCCCTTGAGATCCGTGACACCCACACGCTCCAGCACATCCTGCAGTTATATATCAAACGTAATTTCCTATTCTATGACTTTTTACATCTATTATCGATTTATAAGTCGCGCTCAGTGTTGAAGAAATTGAAGTAGTTTTTCCTCTGGGTTAGACGCTGCATTCGTTCGTAGCTTGTACTCGTACATTGTACTTCATAATTTCCAGCCA
>JACJUY010001232.1:31631-43156 GCA_014220935.1 Platorchestia sp. MABIK | reverse complement strand
CCCGTTTTAAACAATATGAATAGTTCTTATCCGCTGGAAGTTTTTACATGAGTTTTTTATCAATTTTGGTTTTTCAACGTGTCTGACGAACTTTTGTTTTCTTACGTTTTTCAGACTGTACTCACTGAGGATGGAGCAGGACTCCGAAACGTTTTATAGATTTGACTATGTGTAATATTAAATAATGCTTAACCTACGAGCAGTTTTCCTCGTTTTTAAATTCCTAATGTACATGTGAGATATTTGCGTGGTTCGCCTGTTTGAAAATTTCACAGCATGGTCGAGCTAACTGCATGATTGAGTTAAATGATTGTATGACTGCACGACTGCGCTGCATGATCGTATGATTGAGGCAGTAATTGCGTTCAGGTGTCCCTGCGGATTTTTTCCGTTGATGGCCAAATTCCTGTCATCCATGTTCTGACGGAAGGAACAGAAGTCAATCTCTCTCTGAACACCCTCCCACTGCGGGCAGAGAGGCGGGGGAAATCTGAATTGCCAGAATCGACTAGCAAAAGGCTTGAGTCAACATTTCGTGTTACCGAGGAAAAAATTTATATTCAGACGTTGAATTCATCCGTAATTGAGAAGTATCGTTAAAATCAACTCATTTTTTAAATTTATTTTGCAAATTAAATTTTTTCTGGTATACTTAGGCGATCTTTTTAAAAAGCACTCACCCTTAAATGAAGGACAATCGTCTGCGTTAAAAATTTTATTTCAGAATATTAAAAGCGTTTTGTGGAAAATATAAGTCTCACAGCAAAATTCTCCTTGATTGCGCTAGCATTTATTTGACTAAAAGCATGAGACCCATGTTGAGGAAATGTTTGGGTTTGCTCACAAATTAATCGCTCACAAATTGTTGTGAAGGTATTTCATTTCACTTGTTAAGGCAGACATGAAAATTGCTCGTTTTCTCGAGTGTGAACTTATCACATCCCTCTACTTCATGAAAGATATTTAACTGCTTAAATTGTGTGTTTTCAGTTCGAAAAACAACAAAGATGAGTCAATTATCTTCCAATCTGTTTTTCCCGACATAATGCGAGGACTTCCTTAACTGGCCCTTGGTTCTAGCTGCATCAATCATGCAATTTTCCAGCTGCTCCAAAATGAAAAATTTTAGAACACGGTCTCATTCAACTGACCCATGTATTGATAAAGGGTTATTGCATGCTGTCTCTTATGTTCTAAAATCGAATAGTCGAACAAAAGAAGTTGTTTTAAAATTTAATTTCCGAAAAGAAAAGTTGTGCATTGTCCCAAGAACTCAATCATACAAAGTAACGTGCACTTACTTATTAAAATCTGGGCCTTTATCTGATAGTCTTACATATTTTACTGATGTTCTAACTGTATGAATTCGAGCGCAAGAAGCAACTCAACTGACCCCAGTTTTGGAAACAAAACTCATGCATTGTTACCGGTGTTCCAGAAGCAAAACGTCGAGCTCGAGGAGTAATTTAAGTGACCCCAGTTTTCTATAGGGAAAAGTCCTGCCACATGGTGGCGGAAAAGTCGTTATAAAAATTAGGGGGCGGAAGCCCCGTTAGACTCGGGTCGTTTCGAGCATTCTGGCAAGAGAATTGCTCGTTACGACGCCGGGCAAGTGACACATTGCCTCTAAGCCTAATAATGGACGAAATGAACTCAACTTGGAACAAAGTACGTCGAAGAACAAATTTGACGGTTTCATTGCTCGAGTTATCGTATCAGACTCGGGTTTACAGAGGCACTCGGTGTTATTCGGAGCACTGCTTGGGAAAATCTGGAATTCTAAAAATCCTTTTTATTTTTCATATTGGGAGCATAAGTGTTCATGAAAAGTAGAGGTCTGGCTTCTTCCCAGATGTAGATTCGGTAGCAAGGCATTGAAGAAGCAGTTTTCATTGAAAAAGTAAAGTTTTACAGTCGAGACTTTTTCTATGAACTAGCCAACTTCATATGATTAGAATCAAAATATGCCTTGTGGTTGTTACTTCAATGTATAATTTATCGATTAAGCAAATGAAAATAATTATATGTCTTGGGAAACCATTTCTTCTACCCGAGGATGAACACAATCTTTTTTAAAAATCTGTGGACGATGTCAAAACAATGGTCCGAAAATAAAATAAAAAAACAGAATAAATAGCGAAAAAGAAGTCAGTACCTAAATTAATTTCTGAGTAAAATTTCAAAAATCGCAAGAAATTTGTGGTAATTATCGAAGTCAGTATCAGTTCACGAGTTTAGTTTAAAAGCTTATTTGCGCAATACCGTATTACTCCAAGAAAAATAATTGTTAAATCGTCCTGCATCGCCGTGGACAATTTGCTCGAGCTAATTGGCTGGAGGCTTTTTCTGCGCTGGTGACTCCTGCGGCAGACAGAATGGAATATTCGTTTATAAACCAGAGTGTTGTAGAGCATATTATTGTCATCCTGTTCAACGTTTCGGTCATTTTCTTACTCTCCGTATACGAGCGAGATTTACACAGTAGTTGTCCCGTTAAAGTTAATCTCCCTTTTTCAGAAAACCTAGTGTTCGGGTGTGCAATTTTGCAATTCATTGAAATGTGTAAATTAAGACACACCATGAGAGTAATTCCATCATTCGTATTCCAAGAGAAGCTTCCATGATGAGTAAAACTAGAAAAAATACGCTGCACTTTTCACTAGTGTTAAGACATTCATTTTTACTTTTGATGTGTGGATAATAATTCAGCGGAACGCTCTCATGACCTAAAAAAGCATAGCACATCCTATGGGTACGGACACCTACTTGTAAAAGCCGGCTTGTTAATTTTCATTGGTGAGTTTTTAAAAACGGTGACCCGAGAGTAATTGTACATTTCTAGATACTCGATTTTGAGTTGATGGCCTGGCACTTTTATTGTATTGCTTCAACGAAAAGCAATTACCCACTAGCGTACACCTGCTTTTGAAAATGTGTTACTATATCAGAAGTTGAGGCGGTTAATACCGATATTGATGAATGTTTGCACTGTATATTCTAGAAAGGAATGATGAACGTTCATAAATTTCTATACATAACAATGAAAGTTTATCATTTGCTCCATGTTGCGGAGAAAGTAAAATATTTTTTCCTTCAATGATGCCAGTTTAAATACCTCCATTGCAAGAATGTTTATAAATAACTTCACACAGTGATAAGTTTTTGAATTGCTGCAAGTATTGCTGAACAGAATTAGGGTATTAGCTATAGGCAACACAATTTCTTTTTAAAACTGGCATCATTTCAGTGATGCAATCAAAAGCGTTTAGCAATTGAAGCTGGCGTGTACTTTGCCACTGCTTCGTGTACTCTGCCACTGCTTCGTGTAGTGTACTCTGCCACTGCATCGTGTACTCTGCCACTGATTCGTGTACTCTGCCACTGCTTCGTGTACTCTGCCACTGCTTCGTGTACTCTGCCACTGATTCGTGTACTCTGCCACTGCTTCGTGTACTCTGCCACTGCTTCGTGTACTCTGCCGCTGCTTCGTGTACTCTGCCACTGCTTCGTGTACTCTGCCGCTGCTTCGCGGACTCTACCACTGCTTTGCGGAGTCTGCCACTCCGTGTGCTCTTTCAAGCATGAGGAACTCACATACTTCACAACGGAAGTATGCAGGTCGTCACTACAGCAGCTGCAGCTCCACAGCGGGAGAACAAGATAACCCCTCAATTCCTCTCTACGGACGTTGGTCATTTCACTCGCGTAAGCGCACATGAGTGGTTCGTTTGGGAAGTATTCTTTCAACTCTCCTGATAGCTTTGACGCTATTTATTCATAATATTAACAACTACTTGATCATAACGGAATGGGAATAACTTATCTACCCATTAGATCGTTCTTGATTACTTCTTCTAAACAAACTTTTATTCTTTTTATGATTATTTAAACTCAGACTATGGCTACAACTATTACGATGTCTTTTATTATAGTTGTTTCACACAAATCCCTATACCGCATTTGAGAACAAGTGCAACGCTATAAGGGAGGACTACGTCTGGCCAACGTATTTCCTACAATACCTCGAAAAGAACCAGCAACACCATGATCAAGCACCTGTGTAATCCTCAACGATCTTCGAGAAAATCTTCCGCACAATGAAAATATAATACGAAGAACGCCACTCAATCTTCGCATGTTTAACACACATAGGTATCAGTTAAACGCTAACCCTACACCCCACACCCCCATCACCTCCACTTCGCTTCTCTATGCACTCTTCGAGAGCTCCACGTCACCGAGGGTTTCCACTTCCCTTCCATAAATATAATTATTAGCCTTTGCAATTTCATCCACATTTAATTTTATTCATTTTATAGAGATTAGATGTAGGATTTGGTTTTTCTTTGGTCTAACTCTAACCCGTTCCTCAAAGCAGCATGGGTTGGCTTAGAGCTAGCCGATCTGTATGAGGAATTTTCCCTACAAAGCCTCAATAATAATAGGTATTGAACTTTTATTGAGGGATGAAATTTTACAATTCTTTTTATTTTCTCCCGGCAAAGTTTTGCGTAGAGCTAGCACCAATAGATAAAACAATTGAATTTAAATAGCTTTATACTCACGTTTTTTCTCACAACATCATCAATTTAAAATTCTCATTTTACGACTGAAGCATTTGAGTTACACAAGGTAGGATGTCTTCATATTATTTTTCCAGTCATGTTGATTATATACAATACGAAGTTAAAAATTATCAGGTACAGTAACAGTTAGTACAGTGCAACATATCATCCGAAAAAGCAAAAAATTTAACACAGTCCCTGCAATCTTCGTCAGCAACAACCAGGATCTTTCAAACGTTGGATCACTCCAACTGTAAACCCCTAATTAAATACGCAATTAAATCATTGAGTGATCAAAAAATACACAAATCTGTTTATATCATGACTCCACATCTCTTCATAAAACACGTAATTTTTTACCTCCAACACTTTATATCATAGAACTTTTCATGGCAATTAAATGGAGCAACGCATTTCTTTCACTTCGATTCGTTGGAAATTATGGACACTGTTATGACAACTAGTGAAAAATCATTACTATGTTGTCATGTCTTGAATCAAACATTGAAATTTAAGAGACATTGGACGGGGATACTCACCCTCCATGCCTCCATATCAACAGGCTTGCTCACAGAAATCATGACGTCACTCCAGTGGTTCACCATTTTTGATGTAGCGAAAGGGAAATTAAATTAGCTCCAATCTATCGTTTATTTCCAATGGAAGGGAGCTAACCAGGCTGTGGAAAATTTACGGAGACATGCAGTCATGAATGAAAGAGAGTGTGCGCTCCCCAACCCCAAGCGCCTCGGAGGCTTTATAAGCCTCTGACATCTGAGTCATGTCGCTTTCGACCTCGAACCTCCTTCAAGTTAACACCTCTAAAAACGTCTCCGACTTTGACTCTCCGAAAGTAATCACCACGACGGAACACCAACGACGGCACATTGGTGGCCATACAAGACGGACCACGACAGAATCTACTAATCAGCTAAAAGTATTAAGAAAAGAATGACTCGTAGCAACGAAGACAGCAGCATTCGACAACTACATTCTTTTGTGTTAAGGCTGGGTTTTAAATCCCACATTCAGCGCTCATCGAGAACAACATAAACTGGTCAACGTGGATCAACACCTGTTATACCTTCAAAACTAAAGTACTAGTGTACGAAGCCGGCGAAGACATCGAAGTGATCCTAGAACTAACATTTGGAGCCACACCCAACAATCAACAGTGACTACATCTACGTCGTCATCTACCCTACAGTCATCCCAGCGTGCGTCGACAGTTTTCTACAAGTGTCCACATCTACCCTACAGTCATCCCAGCGTGCGTCGACAGTATTCTACGAGTGTCCACATCTACTCCACAGTCATCCCAGAGGGCGTCTACAGCAACGAACGACTGCAGCCTCTTCATTCAACCCGTGGAAGTTAAGTAAATGCAAAAAGCAGCAGTGCATTCAAATCGCAGCAGCGCAATTGCTAAGTAGCTCGTGCAGAGAGGGATTAATTTTTTTTAGGTCTGCCAGACGCAGAATACTTTTTTGAATTTTTGCTCAAGGCCGCGGCATTGCCCTAACTCAATAGCTCAAGCAGTAGGCGCAACGGCAGTGAAAATGCTGAGATAGCAGTAGCGTAGCTGCAGTGAAGAGAGCCATAGAAAGTGAGTGATATTCTATTTTCATGTGTGCTGCCTTGATTAATTTTTGTGATTATTGGTAATTATTGATGTATCTCTAAAGTGTGTAAAATTGATCTTGGTGCTAATATTTATTCTAGTGTTAGGATTGAGTAAAATTGTTTCCCTTGTGCAAAAAAGTGTTAAAATTGAGTAAACTTGATTAAAACTATATGTCTGATACGTCGTCAGACTCTGACGAAGTTATCCGGTCACAAGTGACTAAAACCAGTAGCGGTAGGACAAGTGTGCCTAGATCTCGTGCAAAAAGTGACGCAATGACAGCATCAACAGCCAGTGCGGCGGCAGCGCCAAGTACTACTGCGCAAAGCACACTATTTGCTCAGCAAGTAGGAGCAAGCATGCCTAGAGCAGGAACGATCCTGTCGAATGCGGAGTTACCACTATTTAGAGGGCGAAGACGTAGAGAAGACCCAGAATTTCTGGAAAACAAAACGTTTATGACCCATATAAGTAACCTGCGCGCTTATATGTCCCTATTACCTGATGTGAGTTCGGAGAGTGCCAAAAAAGAGTTGTTGGTGCNAAGATGTCGTAAAAATTCTGAACGATATTTATGTAGCTAAGGGCGAAAAGTCCATCCATGCATTAGCATGCGATTTAAACCAATTACGTTTCGTTAGAAATGAAGCTCTCGCGGCCCAGTTGGTAACCGCGTTTGCTAAAATCAGAAATCTTTCTGATCACCGTTTGAATTCCGCCCAAATAGCGTGGGAAAAACACCCCTTTTTTAGGACTAGTGCGGCTCAAGCCGAGTTAAAGCGTTTTGTAGGGAACAGCATAGACTTAAGTCTAGCCGTTACAGTACTAGCACCCTTGCTAGACGAAACCTTCACCAAGAAATTATTTGAGACATCATTTAATACATCAGATAAACTTTTAGCCCGAATGGTGTCATTTGTCCGAAATCATCCGGACAATAAACCTATAATAGCGAGTCAATACGACAGAGAAACCTTCGTGGTAGATGTTGCCGAGTCAGAAGTCCATTCTGACGCACAGGAATCCTCTCAGGAAAGTGAAATTTTCTACGGAAATTTCCAAAGAAATCGATATCCAGGGCGAAGGACTTTCCCCCGTCCTTGGCTGAGAAATCCTAGAGTAGCAAGAAGTGCAAGTGGCTACATCGGTGACAAAAAAATGGGTTCATTGGAATGTAACACGTTGCGGACTGAAAGTTCGAGTCATAACCCAGTGCCATTTGCAGCTAGAGCTAGAGGCTCTCCATCCTGCAGTTCATGCAACGATTCAGGACATGTATTAGCCAGTAGTAGATTAACTCGAGGAGGTCTAAGCAAACCAAGAGAATCCTACGGTCCCTGCTTTGCTTGCGGAGGAGAGCATGTAGTTCGAAACTGTAGGGCATCTGAGAGTGAAGTCAGGCAATATAAAGCCTACATGCGTAGGTACAGTGTCAATAGAGGCGTAAACCGCCGTGGTAAGCACGAAGTGCATTATGCTGAGGATTACGAAGGAGACCCTAGAAAATTTTTTAGAGGAGGAGTAGAAGATATGGATGGAGGTAGGAACGAATCGAAGCCCGGGAGTCACCACAAAACTCTCGTTAACAGTACAGCTGTGGTCGCAACCGATCCAGATATTGAGATGACAAAGTTTAATCATGAGTGTAATCAAAGTGAACCATATATTGATCCATTATTTAAATGCAGAAATAGGTTTGAATTGTTGAAAGATGTGGAAATGACAGAGAGTATCCCACAAAAGAAAGTAGTTGAAAGTTATTTCAACACTACAGTTGTAGGAGCAGGACGCCTTGGAAAAAAAGAAGGCACGAATCTTGTAACGTTCAGAAAATCCAGTAAGCCCACAATTATCCTCTCCAATATAGATAACTATTTGCACGCACTGATAGATAGTGGTAGCGAGAAATGCCTCGTTAGTTACAGTAACATAACATTCCCTGAGAAAGAGTTAAAACCGAGTCTCTTGAGCGTCAGAGGAATTAACGCTAAAACAACGGTAAGCGGAGAAGTTGAATTAAATATCTCTTTACCTGGTACTAACAAAGTACTTAAGACTAATGCTTTAGTCATCAAGGATGCTAAATTTAAGTATGATTTAATTTTGGGAAGAGATGTCCTGAATAACGCAATTATCAATTTTAAGGATAACTCAATGATCTGGGAGGGAATGAAAATTCCTTTCAACGATGTAGATAGCAAACCAACGATAAGTAGAGAAGCCATGTTAATTGATATGATTAACAGCGACTGTCTGTTATCTGAAGTAGTTACCTGTGCTAAGAGAAGCAACAGATGCCGGGGCATAAGAGGTTGTCGCGAGAAAAAAAATGAGGCCGCAGGTAAAGGCGGATATGAGGCCGCAAGTAAAGGCGGATATCAGGCTGCAAGTAAAGGCGCCGCTGTGCAGCCAACGTTAAAAAGGCATAAGCCACTCGTAGTTCACAGTGATGCTATAGAAGTGCCTAGCAGCTGTGTAAAGTTCACGAATTGGTTTGTGAGAAAAGCTCAGCCCGGTGAATATGTAATCGCAAAAAGAACGCTGGATAATGGTATCCTAATAGCAGAAGCGATAGTAGCTATCAAAGAAGATGGTCATGTACCGTTAATGCTACTTAATCCAACAGACGATGCCATTCATTTCAGTGAAAATACCATGTTGTGTAACGTGGAATTATTAAGTCTGGAAGAAGTAGAAGCTGAGATCTATTTCACTAACGTACAGGAAGCGCTCATAGAAGCCAATCAAATCGATTTGACCCCTGAGGTTACGTCAGATTCACCCAAAGTCATCTCAAGCAATGGTGGAAAGAAGACCATAGCTGCTGATAAACTTGAGTCGAAAGTCGACAACCGTGGTGAAAATCGTGAGTTCCCTAGTAGTGAGGAACTAGGAATCGATGCACAAGTCGATAGTGTATCTAATGTACAAACGAACGTACGCCGTCCTTTAACACTTAATGATATTTCATGTGACGTAACTGACGAAAAACTAACTTTGCTTAATCTGTTAAACAATTTCCGTGACGTGATCACACTGGAAGGCGAAACGATAGGTGTTACTAATGTGATGAAACACAAAATTGTGATTAAACAAGACGCACCCGTTTTAACTATACCACCATACCGCATCCCTCATAAATATCAGGAGGAGTTGGCCAAGGTCAACCAAGAGATGCTATCCCAGTGCATTATTGAGAACTCAATGTCAGACTTTAACTTCCCCGTTATGGTAGTTAAAAAAAAGAATGGTGAGATTCGACCTGTAATTGATTTCCGTGCACTCAACTGTATTGTGGTAAAAGGATCATATCCGATACCCCGCATTGATGAAATTCTTACCACATTAAGTGGTAATAGCATATTTTCAAGTCTGGACCTTAGGTCCGCGTTCCATCAAGTCGAATTGGATCAGGAAAGTCGAAAATACACAGCCTTCGGCATAGGCTTTCAAAAATTTCATTTTCGCAGGATACAGTTTGGTCGTACGTCGAGTCCATGCGTGTTTCAAAGAGTCATGTCATCTGTACTGGCACCTATGCTAGGTCGCCTTTGCTTCGTGTTCATGGATGACATATTGGTCTACTCTAAATCAGTAAAACAACACCTGTCTGATATACGAGCTGTCCTTACGACGCTCAGACTGGCCAAGTTATCCATTAAACTCGAAAAATGTGATTTTCTAAAAAATAAAATAGAATACCTAGGACAAATTATCTCTGCCGATGGTATACGATCCAAACATTCCGAAAAGTTGCAAAATTGTCGCGCGCCGAAAAATGTCAAGGGGTCGCAGCAATTCCTTGGCATAGCAAATTATTTCCGTAATTTCATTAGCCAGTTTGCAGAAATTGCAAATCCCTTGTACAAATTGCTAAAGAAAAACACTACGTTTGACTGCAGTAATGACTGTCAGAAAAGTTTTGAACAAATTAAGTCTACTTTGACTTCTGACCCTGTTTTAAGACACCCTGACTACACGAAGCCTTTTCATATTTTTACAGACGCTTCAAATTCAGCCATAGGATCAGTACTCATGCAAGCTGAGGATTCAGGTGTAAAATTAATGCGTCCCAATGCTTATTTTAGTAAAAGTCTAAACTCAAACCAAAAAAGATACAGCACAACCAAGAAAGAATTCTTTGCTATATACCAGGCTCTTAAAGCATTTAAATACATAATTATTGGATATCCAATAATTGTGTATACGGACCATCGCCCTCTTGTACCTCTTTATGGGAAAAGATTACCCGAGGACACAGCTATGGCGAGATGGGGTATTAACGTACACTCATATGAACCTGTCGTTAAATATCTACCAGGCAGACAAAATGTCGTAGCTGACTTTTTAAGCAGACTACTAACAGACAATGATCAATTAACTATTGAAAAATTAGAAAGCTGTGACCAGCTGCAGCCTGAATCTGAAGTATGCTTAGCTCAGACAAGATCTCATAAAAAGAACCAGACATCATCCACCCCAGACGTACCCACTGACTCACAACGATCTCACGCTAGCGATCAAGAAATGACCCCTAGGTTAATTGAATACGTGCCCACAGAAAAAGACATTTCCTGGACTTTAACCGAGTTCATTCATGAGCAGAACCAAGACACATTCTGTACTGAAGTTAAAGACGCATTACTTCATAGAAGCATATCTTCCATACCTGACTTACAGAGTTATTTAGTTATCAATGACATCCTCTATCGACGTCGACGGGTAGATACAAGACCTAGTACCATATTAACATCTGTTGTGCCAATTTCTTTCATGAATAAGGCGATTTTGGGTATCCATTCAATGTATCATACAGATGCATTACACACTCTATTCAAATTTAAGTCAAAATATTTTAATAGCTTAGAAAAAACAATAATACGTAAGTTCGTGAAAAATTGTGAGGTTTGCAAGCTTTTGAAAGCTGTGCCTTCAGTACCTATCAAAATTTTGACGGCTCCCATAGCGAAGGAACCGTTTGAAGTAGTTTCAATGGACTTGGTCGGTCCCCTCAAAATACCGGTAATGAAAATAAATACATACCAGTTGTAATCGACTTATTTTCACGCTTCTGCAAATTATATGCGACCACAAACCGTCGTACTGAAACAGTCAAATCATGTTTAGGAAGCTGTTTCGCAACGTTCGGTTACCCAAAAACGTTGCTCAGTGACCAAGCGTTAGAATTCAAATCAGTGGCAGGTAAACAATTTGCCAAAATCCACGCTATAGCGAAAAAAGAAGTTCTAGCTTTTAGCCCTCATTCGAATGCAATTGTCGAACGTAATAACAAGAAGATCACTAATTTGCTGAAGTTGTACATTAATTCACTTGCT
>JACJUY010001231.1:217271-235913 GCA_014220935.1 Platorchestia sp. MABIK | reverse complement strand
AAAATCGAGCTTCTCTCTGAATGCTGTGTGAGCTGCTATATGTGAGAAAGTTGTATTAACTCACTTCTGGTTTTGCTGAACATAATCTTACAAAAGAGTTGTAATGAGAAATATGAACAAATATCGAGTCAATTCATGGAACTGACGCACGTTTTCTATTTTTATCTCCTAAAAAGGGTTCCAAAGGGTATGAAAACAATGAAGTATCATGTATCATTGTATTATAGGAACAACCGATACATGATAACTCGATCACAGGTAATACAACTACACGCAAGCATGCTTAAATACCGACAAATGTGTTTGAGACTCCGCGGTCGGAACCTGGAAGGTCGTCTACTAGTCCCCAAATAGGTCGTCTCGCATGCATCCTCCAACGGCCTTGCATCGCGTCCCGAGGCCGGGCATTGCGCAACCAACCATCGAAGGATGCAAAACTTGGATTAGTGATTGAATCGTTCGCATGACCAAAGTCCAGTCAGACTATCACGTCTTTTTATATGTTCATTTTGTGAAAGCCTGCGACATGGTTTTTTGTCGGTTGAAATCCTTCACCTTTCTGGCACAGATTCAAAAGAGTCACTTTTAGTTAAGTGGTACTGAGCTATAAACTGCAGTGCTTAAATACGCCAGTACCATCAGAAACATGAGCATTTCCTTTCGCGAGAGCGCACTGTATGGTAATGAAGAGTGATCAAGTGAAAGATAAACAGTTGCATGGCACGTGCGCCGCTCAACTGCTTTTCCTTTTTAATTCAAAGGTATATCTTTCTGTATCCATAAATAATTCAACTGCTGTATGAAGTATACACTGATATTCAGAGCTTAATAAAAATAAAATTTCAGCTTTCCAATAAACAAATTACGTGTGTTTAGTTGTTTACCGACTAAGTGATTAATATTTATGAAAAAATGAGTATTTTCTTTAAACTGTAGACGCTCTTCAATCATGCCTTCCATCTTCTGTGTCGTTATCGTTCTTCCAGGCTTCCCTCGATTCCTAGCCCCGCCACCTGGCGACGGCTTCGTCATCTACTGCAGCTAAACAAGTCCCGTCGCTGCGTCCCTGCCTCGACACCTCCAGCAGGCGAGCGGGCCGACAGCCGCAGCCATCCGACCGCCGGCCCGCCGTGTCACTCCTCGCATCAACGGGCCGAGATTGCCGTGTAGGTCTTCTCTTAACAAAACTCGTCAACAAATTTCTAAGTCGCAGGACAAGAATTCTTCCTTCTCTAGCCAGAAGTGTCGAGGAGAGGGAAACAACGAGTTATAGCACACACAACTGCAGCACTTATTTCTTAACTATGCTTTTCTACAGAGTAACGACAAGTCTTGCGGCTAACGTTCTTTTCTGTAGGCATCGATCAGATTGGCATAGAAATTTACACGTTTTCAAATTTCAGACCAAGCGACGGAAAAATAGGTCTCTAAAATACCTTACAGTTCAATTTAGTTAGCATAAATCAGTTGACTGTTCAATTATTCTCAGCAGTTTTATCTACATTTTGTGAAGTCTTCGGCCGTTCAGTTATTTAATTGGACACATTTAGTTGCTTTCTTCGGGTACAATTCTAGGACATAAAAGTAAGTAATAACTTTTTCGTCATATTTCACTCTTTGGCTCATTGAACAACACAACATGAATTCTTGATCGAGGCTCGGCACTGACGCTCGTAGGTCCGTGCTCGTATAGAGTTAATCACTTCAATCATTGGCGTAGGTCTTTCGGTATTAACCCTCTACCGCCTAATTTTTCTACTCATATTGCCGGTATTATAACCACCGTTATTAGACGTGGCTCTAGCATGAGGTTGTCTCCAACATCACATTAGAGACGAACTGCAACTCGGCAGTGAACTTCAAAAAATACATCAGAGCATCTACTTGACGAGAAATAAAATATACGAGCAGTTTTATTGAGTGTACCCTGTGGGGAACGTGAGGCGGTAAAGGGTTAAATGAATTGTCTCCTTCTCAAGAAGAGCACTCACAGGAAATCATTTAAAAGAATATTCAGTGAATAGCAAGTATACCCTCCCAACGGGTAACTTCGCAGTCAACGAACATGTTACTAGTACTCTGTGCATTACCATTATCTGCCTGTCGTACTTTCCTATGCGTAGGTACTGTATCACTCAAAAATGCTGCAAATAAAGTATATACTGAACAGATGAGATCGATGTTTGAAATACTGCTCCACATTTCTCTTCGAAATTTTTTTTTCAAACTTTTCCAGTCCAGTTCACGTTTTGACGGGAAGACACTAATGGATGAAAATGAGTCAGGATGATCGGTGAGGCTGCGCGAAGTAAACAAGGTCTCTATCACTGAAGATCAGTAGCTGTCGCCTTTGGTGAAATGACTTTAGTTTGTTCCAAGGTCACTTTCAATTTCATTCGTGGTTCCTATAATGGGCTCCTATTAATAAGACGAAAAATTGAGTCACATCCATTTGTTCACTCTTCCTCTTCATTCTTGTACTGTATGTAGCTCATTGATTTTTGTTCGTTTATCAGGTTCTGGAGAGATCAAATAAATTAGTTTATTTAAGCACCTATCCAACTCTAAGTTTGTCTAAAATAAATGAGTTAGTGCTGTGAACTGACAAAAAAACAATCCTACGAGATTAACATATTGATTTAAAGCAAATGTTGCATGTTCGTTTAAAATTTTGAAGTCAGCAATTTGAATAGTTCCACAGGTTCAAAAAAGAATTACAAGAAACTTTACGAACCGTTTTCTCTTCGTAGCGAGGCGGTGGGTTGATCAAGAAGTACATCAATGGAGCGTAGAGGAAGTTGACTGTGCCCATCCCGTAAAACATTGTGTCGAAGCCAATGTGCTTGATCAAGGGACCCGACAGGGCCGGCCCTGCGGAGTTAGACAGTAACTGATAACAAAATAGTGACCAAGATTGTGATAATTGTTTTTGTCGTGGGTAGGCGGCGATAAAATAGACATCTTATATTCAAGCGTGTTCTCGCATCGAATATCTGTTTTGAAATTAATGAGGAAATTATTTGTTGAAGTTACTGTTTGTGTACCGTAATTGGTGTACCGTAATTCTTTGCATCAATATTAGACTCGCCGGAGTAGCTGAGAGTAAAATCTGAAAAAAAATTCCTTGCACAAAAGAATAATTTTGGCTGATCTATCAATTTTGGCTGAATAATTTTGGCTGATCGGAAAATATTGAAACTACGAATTCATTTTAGAAGTAGTTAAATTACATTGTGCAAATTAATTGAAATCTAACTTGACAGAATGAGTCGATAGGGTTTTAATTCATGAAACTGGTTTGTCCTCGCAATACAAAAGCTTTCTAACAACTGGAACTCTCAACGCCTAAATTAATACCGATTAACATATTTCGAGGTCTTGTAATACAAGAAGATAGCAGTCGTGATGCACTATACTTTCGCAAATTTGTCACATTTTACTAAATAGGGTGCTTATGAGTTAAACCCTTATTAGGTCTAATCCTTTCACAAATTTGTGCTGAAATGAGAAACTACAGCATATATATGAATGAAAAACTAACTAACCTTTGAAGTTGAAAAATGAACGAAGTTCAAAAATAAAAATTACATAAAATGCTTTCAGAAAAATTGATTCCGTTCCAACGTGAGTATTGATTTTTCAATCTGCGATTTGCCCTCTTTTCAGGTTGGCAAAATTTGGTCTACCTAAAAAATAAAGTCGTAAAAATGCACTGCGTGTTAGTGAAATGTGTAGAGGATTATATCTCGATACGCTCCCTTTGAAATTTCACACTCATCATTGTTGCCACGCTTGGATTTTCTTCTAATAAAGAACACGTTGGGCTTTGTTGATATACTATAAATTCAGACCGCATCATCATCATAATAATGACTTATGAACTATCTAGGGACCGAATGATATAGATTAAATGAATTACCATTGATTTGGGATTCCTTTTAAACAAGCTTACCTACGCTCCTATAGGCATAAGTGAGGCTAAAACTCGGAATTCACCTAGGAAGAATCCCAGGCAGAAAGCAACGTCTCCGATGGAATACACAGAGCCGTAGATATGAGAATGTCGCAAGTCCACCAAGTAGCCGAGCTCTGGCATCATCGACGAGTCCACCATGCCAATAGCAAAGCCGAGCCCCGCTGTGGGGAAAGCCAGGTGCCACTTCGTAGTGCAGTGAGGGATCTGGAAACGGATGCAGTCTTATGCTAATTATTTATTGCATTTTTGGTTCTTAGTAAGCCTTCTGAACAGTAATAATAAGTCAACGGGGTAGACCAACTCGAAAAATCAACGGCAAGAGATTAATTATTGCATCACAAGCGGGCTCATACTTAGTATGTTAGACATGTAGTGCATTCTCTTTATCCTCCGATTGAAAGCATCGGGGAAAACGTACGAAAATAAGACTGATGCCGCTGATGATGAGCCCTAAGAACGATGCCAGTCCACGACCCATCCTGTGTCCGAGAGGTCCGAAGAGGTTGGTGCCGATCAAGTAAGAAATAGAGGCGGGTAGGAAGGCCGTGCCCTGCTCCAATTTCGAGGATTTCATTATTTTCATCATCCTGATAGGCAGGGATGGCTCAAGCATCCCGATTCCCATGTTTGCGAAAGTAATTGCTCCTGCAAAAAGATATTTTCTCTCATGCTGTTTTTCATATTAAAATCATACGATCCTTTACTGATGAGTGAGTTTACTACTGAGTGCATCTCAAAGGTCATATGCAAAGTATTTTGTTCTCCCGTCAATACTGATCACTGATGGTTCGGCCAATGCTTCCTAAATCGAGGAAGGGGGATCCTTAACTTCACAGAGAACCTAAGATCAGTCTCCTCTGAGTATTGGTGGCTTCAAAATTGCTGATCAAGCGGACCCCTGTTTTGAGACTGACTCGATTGAGGATGCTTTCGAGCCAAGATTAGCTATCAACTTCTGTGCAAAACTCAGCATAAAGCTGTCGAAACTCACAAAGTGCTCAAACAAGCATATCGTATGTGTAAATTAATAAGTGAAAGAAGTGAGTGAACAAGCTTAAGGATCGAGGGTCAGCAAAAGATGGAAAATGGTTCTCGCTGTGAACAGCCCTCAACTGGCTGAACTCATGAATGTATGACTCGTGTGCATTATTTACTTCATTTTGACCATCTAATGAGTGCCCACTTGTCAGGCCGATACTCTGAAAAGTCCAAAAACTATTGTGCATCTCATTGTGGAAGACAGATTGAACATACTAAAGATGCGAGCCAAGTTGGTCGCCAAACAACTTGCAGCACAAATTGTGCATCCTTGAGTTCCTGGCGCAGCATATCGTGGTAACTCGGCTGCAGCATCCCCATAGTCCCAGCTTAGCGCCGGGCGATTTTTTTGCTCCCGAGGATCTAAACCCACTCAAAAGAGGCCGTTTTGGCAGCATTGAGGTCATCGAAACGGTACGCCCTCTTTCGAAGGGGTGTGACAAACATCGGAGAGGTAGTAGAAAAATGTGTGGATGCTCTTAGAGAAGGATTTGAAAATTATTAACTCTTTGCATCCACATCATTGATTAATTTTTTCTCTGAAAATATATTTCATGACTTTTGGGACGCACCTCATATCTTTTTACTACGTGATGAAAGCATAATTTTAATTTCATTACTTTTTATTGACCGTGCCTCGGTAATTTTCCTCTGGAGTTGAGTTTTTTTATCAGATGGCGACATTTTACAAAACAGGAAGTGTTAGATCACCGTTGTGCACCTTGACTTCTTTTACTCAGCACCAGTGCTCATAGCGAGCTAGCATACCAAAGCAACGATAGGCACCAAGCTAGGAATGTGTTACTTCTGGTTCTCGTGAAAAGTGTTAAATAGAGTCAATTTTACCAAAAAGTTTTCTTTCCAAATGCTAAATCTGAGTTTAATAATTTTACGTGTTCGAAAACAAAGATTAAATTAAGACCATAAAATCTTCTGCAGGATACTTAATACACTTCTACTATTGATCTTTTCATAGTTTTGACAGGAGTTAGAATAATACTGTTCCCTCCGACTCGTGACATAACCCCACTATTTACGTCTGTTGAAGTATGGGACAAGAAACTAAGCCCCAGAATCGCACCTGCTGCCACCAGAATGTAGGGATCCTGGATAAGTTCCTTGAGAGTAGGGGCCTTGTTTTCCTGAGGTCGAACCTTGGGCTGCAGCACCAGCAGTTGCAAAACTGCAAAATGATTTACGAATACTTACGGATAGAAACATATAGACAGAACCTAAACCACTGAATGTTTCTAACAAAGATTTGCTATTTTTGATGTTTGAGTTCTGAAAATTGTATATTACGAAAATCTTCACGCCAATAGGTAATATTTTTCAACATTGCGTTCTCATTTTACCGTCAGTGAATGATTTGCTGAGAAAACAATAAAATGTCATGTACTGGAAAGTTTTAATAAAATAACTGAAGTGAAAATAAATTTGACCATTACAATTTGATCAACAGAGTTTAATTAGGACAATTGGCCGAAATTCAATTCGTCTAAAGCAATATAACTTACAAGCAATTAGATCAAATTAGTTCTACCTTTACTTACAGTTTTTCGTTAACCTAACCTAACAAAGCCCAACGTAAACGAACTAACTAGCACCTTGATAGATATTCAACGAAGCTCGTAAGTCAAATTCAAAACATGTGCTCATCCTTCAACTTAATCCTTACTCATGCATTGTTTGTTTTTGTTTAAGATCCAACTAAGTATTTTTACGATGATCAATTTTCTTTCATTTAATGTTCCATGCTTCGATTTAACTCATCAGACCTGTATCTACGTCAATAAACACCTACAAAAAAAATTCAGGAAAAGTGGGCAGTCAAAGATTGAGTACATTTTTTTGAGACACCCAGTGTTACTCGAATTAGTTTAGAGAAATTGTTCAAGTCGAATTTTATTTTAGTCAAAAAATTAAGTTGAACTTGTATTAATATTACTGTTTTAGGCGACCGGTTACGCCGAAGTCAGGATACTGACGAGAGTATTACGATTGAATTTTCTTGAGTGATCACCACTTCTTGATAACGCGCTAAATTATCGCCTAGTCAAACTGATACATGTTCTAATTACAAAAATTGAAAAGTAAAAATACACAACTCACTTTACTTTTCTCTTTTACCAGAATAGATTACTATAAAACTTAGGTATGCTAAATGATTACTCACTCCCATCACCGAGAGCGAGAAACGCCAGGACCAGGAACGGAGCGGCCTTGTTGAAGTATTCGTACATGATTCCCCCGAAGGAGGGCCCGATGAGCACACCCAGCGCCAGCCCTCCCAATGCCAGACCCATCGCGTTGCCGCGCTCTTTGTCGTCTGGGTAGCTCTCAGCCAGCATGCCCATGCCTGCGCATGCAAGTTTCCAGTTTCTTCGTTTGTTTTACCTGAAATTCCTTACCAGCTTGTATGCGAGTCATATTTTGCGGTATTCATACAAACGATGTTGGAAAAGAGAATCCAAGGAGAATGTTCGTGCGATTATTAGGTAATTCTTGTTGATTGGTAATGTTGATGGCCCAAGAGCTCAATCTTCCCAAATTTACTTTTCAATGTCTTATCTTTGCTGTTATAATGAACAATATTAGACGTCTGAAATAAATGTAGCTCGAATCGTCTTTTTACTCCTCTGGTGTCAATGTATAAAAAGTAAACTAGATATGAGCCATGAAAATTCAATTCCAATGAAACTTAATTGCATTAGAGCTCAGGTTCAGTAACTAGGATTATATGTTTCAAAATGACTGATGTAATTCTGAACTTTTACCCTTAGACTATCCACATGTTTAAAATCTAGATGGGGTCGGAATTTAATATCTAATCCTGAACAACATGGAATATACAAAGTCTGACCCCGAACAATGGAACACATGAGTCAATTCACACCTAAAAAGTTACAGCTTGATGATATATTTGTTTTTTGTTCATATCAAACTCATGGATATAATTGCAGAGAATAACATTGTTTTTCACAAGTCTTACGAACTAACATAACATAAAAAAATTACTCTCGCACTTCCGAATACTCTCAGAAGTGTTCTGGAATCACTCACTCTTTATTGGGAACACACACAATTTGAGCGCGCACGAATAGTTGAGCATTCAAAAGTAAATTATTCGTAGTCCATAACAAAGTCTTTTTGTGTGACTGTGGCTTTCGCGATGGATTACAGCTCGGAGTGCTTCAGTAATCTAGTGCTAAGAATATTATTTATAGCTTCTGTCATGCAGTTCGAGCCAGGAAGAATTCCTGAAGTGAGTACAGAAACGAAGTTGGTATTTTGGTTCAAAGCTAACTGAAAGAGGAAGTAAGTTTCCTATGTGATCCAGCAAATAAAACGGTCTCAATAGAAAAATTGCAGAAAGAAGAGTTACCACGAAATGCATCAGAATGGAACATCACAGAAAAATGCGAAGTAAGAAGCGTAAAATGTTTATGAAAGTTCATGGCCGTAATTTGGCGACTTCCAAAACTAAACTAAATGTTTTCGGTGGGTGAGGGCTTTCGATCTAAAATTTTGTACTTTAAATAAGTACAGTGGTTTCTTCTTTATGAATACTCAAAAAGATGAAGTTTTACGTAAAGTAGAGGATGAGTCCCTGCTTATGTTAGATTGATATTTTTTGTATTTATAGATCACATGAGTCCAATATGCGAGGCATGACTCTCATCAGACCATTCAAACAGTTAGTAACATGTTTCAAATACACTTTAAGCTGATATTTGATATTTTACGCTGATGTATGCGCACATGCTCACTTGTGTATGTGTGTACGTGTGCACTCTATGCGTGCGTAGATGGGTGAATGTGTCACTACGTGATACTTCATTTCACTTCATTTTTATAAAGCATTTATTAAAAATTTACATATATTTGTTGCGCGGTCACCCACATATCATAAATCAGACGCTTATGACCCAATAAACTTTTCGATACAATATTTAATTAAACATCGTTGCAATATTTCATTAGAAATTGTAAGCAACAACACACACTGAAAAAGTTGTCACGAATTTCCTTTGCTCATTATCCTATATTTCAGAACATCGCACAGCATTTTTAAGAACGCGTATGTATTGTGATTTCCTCGATGCATAGAAATGTATTTGTGTACGTTTACGTGTTAGGTGTATGTATGTGCGTAGGTATGTATGTGCACGTATATGTGTATATATTTACATGTATATCTGCACATGTGTGTACTAAGCCGACAACTGGCATTTTTAACTAGAAATAATGATCTCTTTCTGTTCACTCTCAATTTGTAACATTACCGTACTCGTCATCTCTTTATTATTGTAATGCATTCCCGTGAAAAACTATATATTTTTTTTATATATCATCCATTCATATTTAAATTAAATGCTTATCAACTTATGATCGTTATACTAAAATGATTTAATTAGAAATACAAAACTTGTAATCCTCGTGTTCCACATGCTTTTATACATATTTTTTTCACGCTTTCCTTGAAATAACATTTTTGAACATCAGCCGAAACAAGCGATTCATATAGTATTTCCTGGCGTCAAGAATGGCGAAGTTTTATGTCATGTATATGTAAACTGTCAAAAGTCATGAAGTTCTGTTCTCTCTTATAATTATCATTACATGTATCATCGAATGTAGTTTAAGCAAGATTAGGAGTACATTGCCCTCAATCATTTTTCGACTAATGACATGGGTATTACAATACTCGTGTGTGTGTGTATCATCTAAGTGTGTTAACTTTAAGATATTTTAAAAACCAATGATGGTAATTTTGTACCCTCTCTATTGGAAATAAACTGTTTTTCTTTCTTTCTTTTCTTTTTTCTAGGAGCTCACATTACCAATTTCACTAGATGCCGTTGTGAATATGATACACAGAGTTTTAAATTTTTTTTCGTGACCAGGAGAAATCATATGAGTTACGATATGTAGCTTCCATGGTATATATCACGATAGTGGAAACAAGGTAGGGTCATTTCTATGGGAGAAAATACACCTCCGCTTGTTCTGCTTGCCAATAGAAAGCCTTTATTTCAAACAAACTTTATTACGTCACCAAAACGCAATGTCGTTGGGCCAATGGTGGAGCCAGATTTGGGGATAGCAGTGCTACTAGATGCAATATGAGCGCTGCTATTGGTTCGTTGCCATGACGTCAGCAAAACCACACCGTCAACGAAAAAAAGGCTGGTTTGAACCCACCTTGTTTCCTCTACCGTGCTATACATCCTACCAAAAAAATTGTGTTACTAGTGTGGGCCCGTCAAAAATGACGGAATTCAATACCTTTCTTGAACAAATTTACCAGATGTGCATGAATGGCAAACAAAGATATCCATCCTAACAGTACCCGTGATAAAAATATTCTTTTTTACTTGCGCACTGGTGAGACTCGTATTACACATACAGTCACTATAACTATTCTTATGAGCGTGACAGAAAAATGGAAGAAGCGGACTCCAAACAAATAAACCAAGGGTATTATAAGGTAGTAGCAGGACCCGTGGAAATTCCACGGACTATGTCATCGTTAAAGCTAGGTAGACCAATTCCGTCAACATTACCTAACCTATGATAACCTTTCCTATCCCAACCGGACCTATCCTGATAAAATGTCAAACATATCACTGCATGTAAAGGCGATCTTTTAATACTACACTGAGGAATTCGGTATTCGTGATACCGCAAACCCAGACGAAAGCGTAACGGATACCAAGCAAATAAATATACATCCTATGTTTCTCAAGAAGCGGACACCAAACAAATATATAAACAAAAATATAAATAAACACACAACGGGTATAATTGGGTCAGATGGTTTGAATTCTGCCTCAATTATGTAGGATAAGAAGTAAATTTTTTCCACCTTTCGTAGCCGTCTAGCTTGACCTAAGCCAATCTAACCTGACACAAACCTAACCAAACCAAAGGTTAGATAAGCTAACTGTTTTCAATGCAAAGCCAAGCGGCAAGTAGAAAGGATACAAAATGAAGGTAAGATTCGTATTAGATCTGCAGCGTCACAAATATTTACGGCACTGGGTGTTGAAGCTGGCATTTGTCACAACATGAAAAGATAATTCAAAATGAGTCAAATTAAGAAAACGCATATGTATATTAATGTTCAATTTTAGTTTATGTGAGGGCGATGGATGGCATTTGTGTTTGTGTGCGTAGTGCTCGTTATGTTTGAACTAAAAAACTCGGCTCGTTTTCATTACGCAGTGAAAGAGTAGATAGTCAGTTATGGAAGGTCTTCAGCTGGTTGTTCATGGAACGGGACCCCTGAGTATGCTGGGCGTGTATGTGTGCATATGATTCCTCTCTTAGCCCTCGGAATATCCCTACGGGCTGGACTTGCTTTGGCAAAAGAAAATTTTCCAATGGTAAAGCGCTATGGGTGAGACGATCCTCAGATCAATCCAATATCTGAGTTGAACAGTTTCGAAGCAAACAGCGTTTTTAGGTTTCAAAAAACGAAAAAGATGAGTAGAAGAGGTCATAGAGGAAACTCTTCTACTTTTTAAGCTTGCATTTCACTCCTTTGTTGGGTAATGACCTGAAAAACAATTGTCATAACAAACGAAATGCGGTAGTAAAATAAAGAAGCCGTTGAAGATTAAACAGTTTTATGTGTATTTCATGTGTTTCTTGTTTAAAATTTCACATGAATTTCAACATAATTTACCTGTGGGCAGTGACACAAGTTCTGTTGCATCTCCATCTGGGCTTTGGAAGGGACTTCAAGCGGTTCTGATGGGCTAACTGTACCTATTTTAAGGGACCTCTATATTTATCTACGGCGACCCTGGGAATGTGTTACTTGTTTCCCGCACTACAACGTTTTGCTGGCATCAAACAAGGTTATGTGTTGGAACTCAGGGCAGCGTTGGCGCAAGTAACTTCCAGCCTAAAGCAAAATGGTAATTAAATGGATGCCGCAGTTACACTGTACGATAAGTAGAATACTGCGTTTGAGTTCAAGTCAATAAACAAGTCTGGACAGGTCTGGACTAATCAAAAGCACCAAACCAGGAGACAGTAGTCTCAGGAAACCCACTAGGAGCATATGCTGAATAGAGTAAGAATTCATTACAACAATTTCAATTTACTCGCAAATCAAAGCAATACTGGCCTAGCGAGAAAGATTCTGAAATTGAACCTCTAGTTTACGATGATAAATCAAGATTACCATGATCTAATCTGTTACTCATCCTTGAACATCAATATTCGAATGCACTCAAGGCAGGACTTATTAAGAGCCATGGTAAAACTGCAATTTTAATTTTCTTGAAGCATGAAGCCACAGATTTTGATAAGTTTCTGGTCATTATAAAGGTATAATTAAAATCACCTGCATTGCATACGGTTTTGCATGGATAGCTTCACGTTTTCATTCAGCATTTTGATGTAGACTTGCGATTTTAGATCAATTTTGATTGGAATTGAATTATCAGTCTTTCTTGAGCTGAGGCAGCCCCTGAACATCATGCAATCACCTCTACGCTAAAATGTTGGAGCTGTGTGGTCGGTTTGGAAGGCCCAACCTTACCTACGAGAAATTTTGTTCTGATCAATTTTCTTCAACAAGCCCTATTTTGTATTTCATTTTTCCTTGTATTCATTCCCAGTTGCAATTTTCTTCTACAAAGAAAGCTTGGACAAAAATCAATGGTGCTGAAATATAATATGGATTAGGAAGAGGCTTCCTTCGTGATCTGTGTCCACGTGAGCTATTCGGATTAAAAAAAATTGATCTGTACGAATATATACCTTGATACCGTGAGTATCCAAATCATTGTCGATGCCTTGCAGCGCATCTCTTTCGTTCTTCTCAAATCTCACTACGAAGTTAAAGCGTAGCTCTTCATGACAATTCTGACTGCCTGTCATGCCCGAGTAAAGTCGCTGTCGTACCAAGCTCCATACAAGTTTTGATGAGAAACTGTACGGTAGATGAAGGCAAGGCTGAGAATTTTGAAATTCCCCTGCTAGACCCGTACTTACGAGAGTCCATAACCATTTACCTTAGATCAAAGCTGGGATCTGCTGTCTAACTACCCTGCCGTTAAAGTGCGAATAACATTGATGATGCTTATATATTTGGTGTGTTTGAAACTGGAACTTCCCAAGATACTCTGATATTAAATATTGATGGCGTTGTGGGGCGTTTCCTCCCAAAGAATAAGTGAAATATGGGGAAGAAGCTCTAATGAGTCATAAAAACAACTGTTTGAAGCATTAATTGAGCTGTGCTGCATTGCATCTGAGTGAAGTACTGCTGGAAGAACAGATCTTGTTCCCACCTGGCATTACAGCAAGCCTTATGGACGCCAAGATCAGATGGACGCTATTAATGCAGAAAAGCAGAAGCGGAAACGTTTAACCAAACGCAACTCACTATCGCGGGCGTTTAACGTACTTAATGCTAAAATTCATCCACGTCAAACGAAGAAGGAACAGATCGTTAGCTTTACACTGTAAATATATTACTTATATTACTCTACAAGTATCAGAAAGGAAACATTTGTCGTGACCATTTGTTTCCATTTGTTTGGAAACATTTGTCGTGATTAATATCGTGACCTGGCACAGTCAAAAATCGTTAGCATAGCGTCTGCGAAGATTTGTACATTAAAGCAAGCGCTGCTTGAATTACAGAAACGTTTTTGGATAGAGAAGTTGGGCGAACATCGAGTTGTTCAGAGTTCGTCTCTGAACGACCATTTAATTTATTTTTAATCAAAATTCAATCAAAAATTTACGGTAATCTGTATTTACAACTTTGTAATTAACAGTGCACAAGGTAAGTATTTTTATTCATGTGCATAGTTCCAACTGTAGCTTAAATAATAAAAATGTGCGCACATTAATTCGCATTCACGAGTTTGCACGAGTAAAGATATAAAAGCATATGCGTCAGATGCGCTTGATGAATGAGTCAACGTAATACGAGTAATACTTTATTCTTCTGACATGTCATCAGGCGCAACTGACCAGCCTATGAGAGTGGTACGCCGGTCGGGTCAGCTGCAGCTGCTCCGAGCTGTATGCAAGTGCATGAAGCAGGGAGGAGAGTGTGCGCAGCTGTGTCATGTACAGTACGTTGTTATTGCGCTGATAGGGACCTAGCGTCTGCACGTGACGCAGACAAGAGAGCAACGTAGAATAAATTGAATCAAGAAAAGGTATCAGTAAGGAGTGGGATCTTCACGGGTGAATGAAAGTGAACCAGAAATTCCCTTTTCAATCTAAGTGTGTGTTCTAAGTGTGACACGCTTAAAAATTCAAAGCATGTACAGTAATTTCACACGTCAAGTTAATTGTAATAAATATCCACCTCTGTGGTAAAACAGTTTCCTGACAGATTTTCATATGTTGCTATGAACTCTGTAGCTGTCTTCGCGGAGATCTTAAGTTTCTGAGAGTACTCCGAGCAAAAATTTCAGCAGCAAACGTCCTGAGGGAAATAAACCAGAACTACAGAATATCATGGAAACCTTATTCGACGTCAGTAAGATGCGAAGATGTTTTTTTTCATTTAATTAATATGCGCTTGAGCACTGATTAAGATCTCAGGCTTGTCTCCCTGAACTGACAAAGAAACTCAAGTGTATTGACCTTAACACCGAGGTGACTTATGGAAGTAAAAAATATTTAGTTAAACTATTATGCTTTAGTGAAAAACTTACAAGCTTTCGCATATGAAAAATTAAATCAAGTATAGTCTTGAATAATTATTAGCTTTTGAATTTTTAAAATTCTATGTAATTTGCAATAAAAACGAAAATTCCGAAATGCAAGAATCAGAGCTGTTAGTCCACTAGCCTTGACGCTTTAGGTATTCTATCTTTTTCATTTCAGCTATACTAGCTTGTACACGACTCGACACGCTACGAGTCTCGTGTCCTACAGATGCGTTAGTTTCAGTTGCCAGGTCCTCTAGTTCCAGGAGCACTAATGCACAGCATTGGGCGGCACTGATGTTTATCTTTGGGGAGCACCGCAGGTGCGCCAGAAAACAAAGAGAACATCTGTGCTGCAGTAGCACCTTGTAGCTCTATCCAACCCTCAAACTGCCCCACACTCATAGACTGCATGTGTACTGAATTTCAGACCACTGAATTTTGTTAGAATTCTTTTCAATATTATCCGACATCGAGAGTTTATTAAAGACCTGATGCTAAAACAGTACTTTGACGCTTTATGAATGTTAATTAAATATTTCGTCAACACAAAAAGAAGTACTGTGCTATAGAAGCTATCAGTTGTATTAAATTACCTTTATTACTTAGCATAAGATTGAAATCGTCATGGAAGAGTTGGTGAATGTAACGCAATATTAATCGTTAATTCAGTATTTTTGCCAATTATGGTGTGAAAAATGTAAATTCCAGGAATTGATCATATCACTTTCTGACACATCTTTTTGAATAATTTTGAGGGGTTAAGCACCTAATTGAGGACTGATTTGTTGTATTCTACAGTTCCCTCTCGACACTGGCAATTGTAGTGATCTCAACTTTAGCAGTTTCCCAGCAATAGTTGCAAGTCCCTTATATGAATCATATTCGATTTTAAGATTTATTAAATGGAAAAGTTTACCAAATCTTTCGAGAAGGGTCTATGTCTGATCAAAGTTCTTCATTTCTGTTCGTTTAGAAAATTTTAACCTCAAGTTCAATCGGAATAGAATTTAAGTTTTTCTAATGACTTTGTATTTATCCACGAAAATTCATTTTTAGCTTTCAGACATTTTTGTTCATTTAGACTTTTTCCTCCCCTCTTCTTCCACCCTTCTTGTAAGCTGCCTTCCACCCTTGCTGTTACCGGTGGGGGGAAGGAAAGACGGGAAGAGTTATTTTTTACGCATTTCCGAGTACGGCCTACCCTTCGGTTGCGCCGCAACGGTACCGAGCGCCGTCAGGTTCGCGTCAGCGCATTTTAGGGCAGACACACGCATCGTGTGCCAGTGTCAAGGCAGCGCACAAAGCCCCTGATCGGCCGCTTCGCAAAAAAACGAGGTGCTGTAACAATTTAAAAAAAGTCGACTTATAAATTCAAGTCATTGGGAGAAAAAGTTTTCAAATAAAAGGTAATATCTGGATTGCCACTACACTTTTTTCTCTTCAATTTAATCAGGTTTCAAGTCAAGTTCAAATTAAACCAAGTCAAGTTCAATTTGTTCAATTTAATCCAAGTCAAGTTCAATTTGTTCAATTTAATCCAAGTCAAGTTCAAATTAATCCAAGTCAAATTCAAATTAATCCAAGTTAAGTTCAAATTCTCCAAGTCAAGTTCAAATTAATCCAAGTCAAGTTCAAATTAATCCAACCCTAAGTTGATGGCAGTATGCATTCGTTCAAATATTTATGTTCAAAGGTAATTTTATGTTACACATACACATAGTAGTATCGAGGATTTATTTACACTCATATGATTTATGTGCGTGAAATTCCGCTTCATCAAAAATATGAGATCAGATATGCATGCAACTACAAAAGATTACCATTAAACGATTTGTAGATTTAACCTTGAAAAGAAATATGCAAATGCGATTTATTGAGTACGTGTGTATGATGGCATTTGATTAAAATTTATATGAGTACATTATTACAGAGATACAATCCTGCATTAGCAATAAAAATTGTGCCATCCCTTCAAATGAATAGGCCAAGGCAAATATATCATCTCTGTCGATGAAACAAATTGTAACTTGTGTTTACAAAAATCGTTTGAACAAGCAAAAACAGACTTCGTTGCTATATTTCTTTTAAAGGTTGAATCTACAAATCGTTTTATGGTAATCTTTTGTAGTTGCATGCATATATGATTTTATATTTGTGATAAAGTGGAATTTCACGCATGTAAATCTCTATATGAGTGTGAATAAATCCTCGATACTACTATGAGTGTGTGTGTAACATAAAATTGCCTTTGAATATAAATATTTGAATGGTTGCATACTGCCATTGATGTAGAATTTTAAAACTACTTTAATGTGTAGTATAATAAGACGTTTTTTATAATTTACCTCTACCTGATACTCCGCTCAAAGCTTTGAATTACACTCTGCCTCCTGATGCTGGATACTTACCACATTTTACGACAGCTTGTTTTTATATTGTTGAAATTTTATGTATTCCTTGCTGAAAGGAAAAACATTTTTCTTGCTCATCACATCTAAGAGGTACATATTTAACACAAAAATCTCAAATTAACAAGCGATCATGTCAATTTTTAACTCAACTTAGGGTTGGATTAATTTGAATTTTACTTGGATTAATTTGAACTTGACTTGAATAAAATTGAACTTGACTTGGATTAAATTGAACTTGACTTGGATTAAATTGAACTTGACTTGGATTAATTTGAAGTGAAAAAGGTGTAGATTTATGCCACCATATTCTGAGTAATTCAATGATTGAACGACTGAGAGAACTGAAAAATTGTAGTTATTAGGTGATTTGCTCTAAGTTTGAGAAAACTTGACACTGGTGACAAAAGAAATTGAACAGCCTCGAGACATTGAAAAAGCACCTCCTAGGACACATGCAGCCTTCATTACCGTTGTCGCATGAGTTTCAAAATCACTCTATAAATAACCGATGGGGCTAATACTACGTATACCGAGTAAAAATAAACGATATACAAGAAGATTGAGTCCTCAGTTGTTTTAACTACATTTTCGCACATGTATTACTCACACACACATACTCATACACGACATTAAATAAAATAATATGAAGTGTAAGAAAAAGCCTGTACCAATTTGGGAGCATAGGGAACGTGAATCAATTGTCGTAAAACCAAGTTCAAAATTCTTGTCTCCATAACTTATTCAAAAAATGATTCTCGAGTTATGAAAAAACTACTTGACGACCATAGCTCACGAAGATATCTCTACACTCCAATGTCACTGATATAAATATGTCGAACCCGTTTTTAAGCACTCGCATAATTTCATGTTTAAGAATCGGTAAGAAAACAATTCGTAAACTATAGACCCTGGAGTAAAAATGTTTTTCTTAGTTGAAATACGAGCATGGGATTCTCACAGGGTTCGTGGTAAATCTATTTCACAAATTAAAATGAAAGTTTTCTGTTATCATATACTGCACCATGGTATTATTTCCGATTTGTCTTCTAATGCTTCATGGTCGTACAATGTCAGGTAATACCAATTGTTAAAGTTAACAATTATTTAACCACTTACTGAAAATTTCATGCTACTTTATATTATCAGTGACTGCTTTTAATCTTGAGAGACAGAAATCGCAAATTGGCAGTGAGAAGTCGAACTCGTTTCAAATATTCAAGATTCACGCATTATTTTTCCAAGTACACGTTGCAGTACAACCGAAATTGTATAATATCTTATTCATTCATTATTTTCAAATGTTTATAGACATTGAAATTTGGGCTCAGTGGTAGTACCGTAATTAAATGCTGCTTAAAAGAAACAAATTGATGCGAAAGATTGTGCGTGTATGGTCCGCTATTGTTTTCTATTTTCATTAACGATTTCCCTCCAATGCCTTCTAACACTCAAATTTCCATGTATGCTGATGATGTCCAAATTGCAATGACAAGCTCTGTTGCAGAAATACCACAGACGAAAAATG
>JACJUY010001231.1:171805-215778 GCA_014220935.1 Platorchestia sp. MABIK | reverse complement strand
GATGTGCTTTTCTGTCAATCATTTTTTGATTCAACATTTTACACGGGTATCACAATACCAATGTGTCATTCTCAATTAAGGATGCCTTTAGGTTAAGGTGTTTTAAAATCCAATGTATCGACGTTTCATGTTTATACTTTATTGGAAATAAATGTTTTTTTTTTTTCGTGTCTCTAAATTACAAATGAGCGCAACAGGGTGAGAGAGTTCACAAAAACTCTCCGTAATTCATGCACACAAAAGAGACAGTAAAGCCTAAGCATATAGCCATAAATATATATGTAAAATGTTGAGACAGGTGTGCTTGCTGTTCAAAGCAATGTTGAAATTCAGTATTTCAAGTATTGAATTCGAAGTTTTGTTTAAAATTTGCTTAGTACACCAAATGAAAGCTTAGAAAGCTGACTATTTCTAGATATAACATAGAAAATAATTTTTCTGGAGACGACGGTAAACCTTGGCAAAAAAAAACAGTTACAAATTCTTTGAACGGTCGGGCCTCTTTTCATAACAGAGCTATTTGAAAGTTATTATTGAATGCAGTATTTCAATACGTAGCATTTTGACTTTTATTTACTATTTTTGAAACCTAACATTACGTAGCACATGCGCCATAATTTCTTTCGCTGACAGAAATTTTTAGTGTCCTAGCAGGGATTTTATTTCACTTCTGGTAACCTAAGACCGAGAGAACTTTTTGACCGCTGTCAGATGAATTGAATCTCACGAAGGCTTACAATGCGTACGTTACCATTCATTTTTTTCTTTAAAGAACAAAACGTTTTGCTTAGAACTTTATTTTGTGGTAAAATAAAACATATATGATAAGAATATTTTATACACACACACATTCACGGTATCTCAGCTGAGATGTTACACCGGTCAAGGAGGATCTCAACAGCAGATTTCAAGAATGCATTCGTACAGGAGGACGCCAACTACGGGACGTAATTAAAAAAAACGAAAATTCCATTATCGTTTCTAAAAAGGCATGTTTTAAGGTTTCATTTACTACGAATGAAACATTTTTCTTCAGTCACTCTTGGTTTTATTGGATTGTGGAAAATTTCACGTTTTTTTGTGTTATCCTGAATATGTATGTGTGTGTGTGTATATTATGCTTATGAAACATGTTTTATTTGTTTTACATATGTGTATTTATATATACATACACATTCATAGATCTGTGTGTGTGAATCAGAGGTAGACAATTAACTCATCTAAAAAGAAAACTACGACAGATTAATGCTTTCATAGAGACAAATTAGAGACAAAAATAATTTATTTCAATAACGATTTTAGAGAAAAATTTACTAAGTTTTCAGTGCACATCAGCAGAAAGTTAAAATTTTCATACAAAAAAACGAGACACAGCGAGACACGTATTATTTCGCTAGAGAGAAGGAACGACAGTAGCACTGGGGTATAGGGATGCGAGTGGTGGCTTACTGGTATGATGACGAGTTCCAATGATTTGGGAGCAGCAAAGAACTTCGGCTCGGTCTTAAAAGTGCTAAGACAGTGCATCTTGGGTAAATGAATCAGAGGTATTTTCTAGGAGTTATATTTTTTATGGCTTAATAGATGAAATTACACTTCGTCTCAAATTTAGTGGTGATCTGAGCTTGCTCCACGCAATTGTAGTCGGATTCCGTGACCTAGCGTTACAATATCGTGAACTTTCAAAAAAACTTGAATTTTTACGATGTACCACTGCTGTTTACGAAGATTTTGATTAACTGATAAAATCACTGAATATGTTGAAATGACAAGGTTCGTATTGACGAAGCCTGATTAAGTAAAACGCGCATGTTTCAGAAAACACTAGGGGTCGATCATTTCTTCATACATAATGGCTACCAAGTATTCAGACCTAAATCACTGAAAATTTATGAGTCATGAGTTAGACGAAAAGCCAAGCAAGAACCTCACATCCTCGACTAGTGGGACGTCTTGATCGAGTTTACTTATCTTGCGAGCAAACATTGGCGTAAAATTGTTGCAAAGCCAACTAAGATTCATGTAAAGGAAATCGTAAGCCATTTGAGTTGTATGTCATTCGACCACGTACTCAGTACACTCGCTTTTATTTTATCAGAATATTAATCATGAAATGAATAGGGAGCCTCATGAACATAATTATGCAATTTACTCTCTGAAACTTCTCAGTTCGCTGCACATATAATTCACTCACAATTTTTTTAAGTATGTGATAACTCCTTAAACTTTTATAATTGAATTTTGCAGTTGTGAAGGCACCTTTATACTTCATGCATGTTTCCAGTCAGATCCGGCTGGGATCAGACACAATTACTGTGAAGGTTGCATTCTGTGGTCAAGAAATTGGATCGATAGCTGGGAGAGTGGTCGATGGTAGCCCAGGCAGCGGAGGACCGGGCCTCGCCTCGGCCGCGTGCACCAGCACAACTATCGTAGTTTCAACTCGCCAATTTTGTACATAGCTCGCACCGACAAGCCTTCTTCATTTTTAATAGTAAAGTATTTTCCCATAAAGGTATTTTCACTCACGGGATTTTTTTGTTAAGATATGCTTGCAAACTCGAAAAGATTGAGAAGGCTGGAAAAATCATTACAAAGTACACAGGACATAAAACTGATGTCAATAAAACGGCGTTTCTGAGGAAGGCCAAATTTAGAAGTTTCGAAGTAACATTTCCATGGGATTAACTGGCTACGAAAAATGGTACAGACTACGGCGTTAGTATCATCAAAAGTCAACAATGATCACAGCGTATGAGATTTTCTTAACATCGTTGCATTACATCGTGCCTATGTTGTGAATGGGGACTCGAATCGACGTGAATAACATATAATAAATGAATTTTAATTCATTCATTATGTTATCTACTTAGGTACAAACTGTGAACGGCTCACCACCAAAAGAGTGAACGGCGGTTCGTGGATCTTACGCCCGATCGCTGGGTAATAAATCAACGAGAAAAGCAAGCTCAGCAGAGGGAAGGCGACAGAGAAAGTGCTCAACACCCTTCGATGGTTGAGCGCTGCCAACCGATCCCAACGAATCTCCAGAAGCTGCAGCAGTCACTGCGGCTATTTAAGCATTGGTTGACTGTTAGGTAGCATTCATTATAGTACGAGATTTCCTCTTGTAAAGGTCTGTTAGTGCCACCTTTCGACTTGTTAATTAAAACTCAGCCGGCACTCTGAGAGAGAGTCTATGTAATCTCTGTGTAACTTCATATCGACATATCCGATTTAACGTAATTACTAGACCTTTAATTCGTCACCATCGCTGCATACTCCGAGTTAAGTTCTTTGGGATTGTCTATTATTTTTTCATCCTCGATATTTGCTAGTTTCATCAATCTCTTGTCATATGTGTGTTCACCCTTCGTTAAAACAGTAAATGTATGGCCGTTCTAAGATTTGTGTTTACTATATCCTGCTGAAATAAACCGTAAATTTGAAGGTCAACCTTGAAACGACTGATGAAGTAGAAATAACTGTATAATCGATTTGAAAAGAAAAAGAAGGCTACGACATGACTTTCCAAATTTTATTTGTTCCTGTCAATTGGTTAAGATTAAGATTTAAATAGATAAAAATGTAACTCATTTGACCCTTAATTCGTGAATGAAATTCAGAATAAATATTAAGCTTAGCAATCGCAAATATAGGAAACTACCAGTTTCCACATCCACCGCGTGATACACTCCTCACCTGACACTGACGAGCTGCAGTGCTCACCTGACACTGACGAGCTGCAGTGCTCACCTGAGACTGACGAGCTGCCCTGCTCACCTGACACTGACGAGCTGCCTTGCTCACCTGACACTGACGAGCTGCAGTGCTCACCTGAGACTGACGAGCACGAAGAACCAACTCCCTGCAAAGCTCTGGCAATGAAGAGCACGGCGTAGCTGTTGCCGAATGCGAAAACTGTTGGGGAATTAGAAGCAAACTTTGTTCGTTTAGCGTCCCAAGAGCAGAAATCTATGAGCACGTAATCAATGATGAGAAATTAGTAACCTTTTTATAGTATTGTCACAATAGTACGGATTTCAAGCTAGGGACTGCACATTTAAAGTTTTCTGAAATTAAACTACACCATTTGAATTGTTAGAGATCATGAGCATCAAAAATGATTTAAAAAGCGCTTCGTTACAAGAGGCTTGTAATACGGCTAGGGCAACTCAATTTCAAGAATTTCACGAACAAAAATAAGAATAGACGCTACTCACAGAGGACGCTTTCAACAAACAATTATAGACAACATGCCAACTTACTTATGGTTGATATGAACATGATAACGAAGCCAGCAAACATGGGGATGCTGTAGCCAATCCTGGGAAAAATTAGAGCAATTAATAAGGGTTCAACTTGTATAATTTACTCTTAGTTAAGGAAAATGCCAAGGTAAAAAGCATCTAAACACAGATTTTACCTAAAAACCTTATCGAAAAGATAGTAATTGTTCTCGTGCGTGCAGTGTTCTTGGGCTGATGAAATTGAATACCAGCATGTACTGTGCCCTTGTACTTGAGTTGCAAAAAAAGTCTCAAGGATAAGAGCAAGTAATTCAGATACAATTATAAAACTGTGTCTGGAAAATTTCTATGGTACAAGAACATTATATGGAGAAAATAACAATCGAATTATAATCACAATATCGTTAAATTTGTATTTAAAAGTACTAAAATGAAATATTATTTCATGTCAGTGCATAAGCAATAAAAGATTTGTTCATCTTGAAACCGGTCAACTTAATTGAAGACTTTTAATAATTCAAATGTGCATCTGCATGATACATTTCAACTTTTTAGCCCATCTCATTAACTTTTGAACAGAAGTCGAAGCTGGTTATTGCTCTGAGTTCTCGCCCCAATCCAAAAAAATTTGAAGACATCTATGCTTGGTAAATTTGTTCACAGAAATATCTAACTAAATCTTGTGAAAATGTAAGAGAAAAACAATATTCTCATTCAATATGAAACATTCGAAACGATGGCAACAGAGTTCAGCGGAAGGCTTGTGGGTATCAAATAAAAATTGAAACAGGGATAATTTTCTCTCTTACCATGGTGGCTTAAAAGTTAGCTAAGTCTCAAATAGCGTTGAATCTTTTCTCAAAGCGCACTCTGTCACCAAAGTTGCAGTTGGAAATTGACATGGTTCACAACATAAGATATAGTTATTATTGAATCCCACATTCGTATGAGGAGTCAATTGAACGATGCGAAACATTTAAACATTGAAACTTGCACCAGTAAAATATAGTTTCAGTTGACCTAACATCTTTTTACCTAAAAATTCCTTCAGTTTACACAAAAGTATTTTAAACTTCTCTGGGAATATTGTGTCTCAATGTTTTACAGCTGTTTTACTGTTTTACCGTGAGTTATTTCCGAATGCTAATTTTCGGTTAAAATAAAAAAAACTCATTCCGGTGCCGTTTCAAACAGGTATTCAATGGTGGTATTGACAAAATTTTACTGCGCTGGCTCGTGTGTTGGTGCTCCGAAAAAAATCTAGAGGGTTAAAAAAAAGTGTCACACTTGCTATTTCCTGATGTATTTTAATGAATGTTTCCTACTCAATTTTTCATCCAAATATACTCTTATTGGAACGCTTTTCATTAAATGCTCAGACAATCAAAACTCTCGATGAACATTATGAGATCAACTAATTTATAGCTCTATGTTTTCTAACGGACGTTGTTCAGAAATGTTGGCATGGGATTGGAATCTTTAATTAATTTACCTCATATTGTGAAACTACTTTGTAAAATTGAATTTAATTTGTAGTCAATCTTTCCAATATATTCAAAATAGTAATTGGATTATTATTTTAGCAAAAAACTTCTGGTCCCACTGGTAGTATCCAACTATTTTACAGTAACGAGGTAAATATCTGTCGTACAAGGTGTCATGTTTGTTGGAGGATTTACTAGTAACAAAATGGACTTATAAAGAAGTGTAGAGGAGAAAAGTGATTGCGTTCAGCTTATAAAAATATTCTTAAACGCAAATTATGGCGAATCCTAAGCATATGTAATAGATATACGTTTACGTTCATCTCGATATACATGCATGCACTTTTGTTTCCTAATCCGAGACCCGCGGAATTTTACCATAGTTTTCTGGCGATAATGCCATATGAAGAAGATTCGTTAGAAAGTTATAGGAGGAACTTGTCCACTCATAAGATTGCTCTTTGCCCACCCATTCCCTCCCTTTCGCTTTAAAGGAACTGAAAAACCGCCTCAACAACCCTAGCGATGGAGCGATCAATAACGATGCTATACCTTCGAATATGTTACGAGACAGCATCACTAACGATCAGTAGAAAAAACGTTTCTCAACTTTAGCTACGTCTGTCTAAATTTTTCGAGTATGTACAGGGTAATTTTAAAAAATATCTCCTAAAATGCAGTAATCTTCAATAACTTCAAAAATATTGGATGAATTTGAAAAATGAACCATTTTGGCAATCTTGAAAAAACTAGATTAATATTTATGGATTTTTGAATACAAAATATTTCGTGTACTGTCCCTTTTAAGAGCAGACAAGAATGGACACAATTACGTAGGCTGTTCATCACGCGGCACTGGGGAGATCTGGTCCAATTCACTGAATTTCTTCCTCGACGGATGTCTTGCGTTGGTGTAGATTTGTAGGTTTTCATGGTAAACTCTTCCTCTTAGTCTTCACTAGGGAAAAAATTCAAGGGTGACCTTGCTGGCCATTCAACCAAATGTAGAGATCAATTTTTAAGGAAAATCCTCTCGCGAAAAACCCATTAAAATCAATATTCTTTTAGAATATTTTACACATTCTAAAAGTGATATAAATAAAACTAGCATTTCTGAAAATTGAATAGATGCTTTGTTATTTAAATTTATCCGATGTTGTAGGAGTTATTAAAAATTCTTTTAGGATTTATACTTAAAAATCCCCTGTTTAACCAAAATAACTCCACCGACATCAGTACCGATGAGAGCTACCGTTTGCAACAGCTCATGTATCCGCAACAATTGTGAAAGCGACCGACTCTTCCGCGCGACGGCGCGTGTTGGCGCAGTTGACCGCACGCCTGACTGGCACGCAAATGGCCTTCGGCTGCAGCCGTTTGGGGGCACCTTCAGCCACCGGCGTGAACTCTAGGGTCGGCCGTAGTATTTCGACGGCAAGTTCAGCTTCAGAAGATTATCAGCAGAGCATTCTTTAAGCCTGGGACATGTTTACTCAAATAGAATAAACTCTGTTATGTATTGTACCAAAAACTTAGATGAACCGAAGAGTGAAAATTATTTCATCACATCACAGTAGAAGCTGAGAACTTAGGTAATACAAAAGGTAGCCTCTATATTCTCGCCTCTATATTCTCCACTAAATAAAGAATTCAAATTGCATGGATATTTTCGTGATGGTGGTTGAATTTTGAGTGTTCTTGAACGAAGTTCAACACTGACTGATTTCCCTCGATAGGGTTCAACTGTAAATAGCTACATAACATGCGCACAGGTATGATCTCTATAGCTTTTGAATTGAAAAAATATATTAAACTCAAAATAACTGGGATAGAAACCCTCCAAATTGAATCGCAAGAATATAATTTCCATTTCTCGAAAACATCAGATGACGCCATAAAGTTCTTCAATCGCACAGTACCTTAATTGCGTTCATTTTGGCAGCGAGAGGAACAGAGCCGTCAGTTATTGGGCTCATGCTTGCTCAGGCACGAAGTGCTCCAAGTTTTAGTCTTGCTGTGCAGAGACGCTAAACTTATTCTACAGCTTAAACTGAAGGATACTCAGAATAAAGTTCGATAAGTCTTGTTAGAAATGTGTAAATTTTGCTAAAACGAGATCAGTATTTTTCACTAGTCTATTAGTGACAAGTTTAAAATGTTTATCATTTTTTTTTAACGAGGAAATGTTTCATAAGTCGGTCGTAAAAGAAATGAAAATGTAATTCCAAAACTGGATCAGTCCAACCTAGTCTTTCATAATCTTTTGTCTACTAATGGTTTGCATATTTCGAATGCAACTAAAGCGCGAACGTTTAGTTTTCAATCCCATTTTAAATGATTCTTTTTTTTTCAGTTCATCATACTACTTATCATTAGGTTCATAATTCCTTTTTCTACGTCACGTTCAGATTCGTCGTTTTAACTTCATTTGTTCCCTGAAAATACTGGAAATTAAAACTTTTTCTAGGAGCAAGTTAATATGTCAGTGATTATACAAAGGCTGCAAGCTCGCTCTTTGTGAGTTAACCTTTGGATTAATTGATAATAGCAGGCTAAATCAAGCTCCTAACGTGCATAAGAACCCATAACAAAATTTGCGATGTTAAATGCTCTGTAAGGTTGGAGACGATTCAAAATCGTATCTGAGTTCCGATATCTGCTGGAAATTAAGAAGAAACAAAGCATTAACTGTGACGTCTGTGTCTTCCATATTTCGTTGCATTTTTAAAAATCATGCTTTGGAAATAAACATTTTTGAATTTAGAAAAATCTATAGCAAAATTTGGGTGACCGATTAATTTTTTAAATATTTATAATACAATGAAAACTTATCAAGATTTCTTTTTCAAATCATTTCATCAAGGCCTGGAAATGTGTTTGGATTACGCATTGTACGTAGACTTGTATCTCAGCTTATACAGGTCCTGGTCTGTTGTAATACAACCAATCTCTAGTTTGAATAAAATATGTGTGAAAGTAGCCTCTGCAAGATCGATCTGTTGTTCGTCACAAATATGGTATAAAATCCTGTGTAATCCACTAGTATCTTTAATGAATAAAACATTCTTCTCATGAATACAATACCCTAAAATATTACCAGAAAGTCGAAAAAAATGAGGAGAAATATAGCTCCGTCAGCGCTATTATGCCGTAAGCAAATCTCAACTGCCTCGGAACCGTCAAATGAAGGCCTATTATTAGGGTCTAGAGCGAGGCTCAAATCCGAGCTACGACCAACCAAAAATGCTCAAAGTTCACCAATTTAATTTTGTCGGGCGAACTGCTCCTCAAAATGGCTTCTCTAATCGGATGAAGGAGGAAGTGGCGAAAGTGGAGTTGCCTTTCAGAGCACATTTGTGCGAGTAAAGATGAGAGATCTCATGCCGCAAGAGTCCAAAAAAACGTAACGGAAAACTGGTGTTTTGCAGAGCTAAAGGAGCACTAGATACTCCTAGTGGAGACCCTTCGGTCGTTTTATTTTACTGCTCGACTTTTCAAGCTGAGTTTATATGTTTATTTATCTAATTAACCAGAAAAAGATGTATTTACAAAAAATCTTAAGGAATCGCAAATTTTACAATATTCCTACACTATATTCAACTATTACATGTGATGAAAAGATGCTTTGGTCATAATTTTATAGGACTTACATGTACAATTATGTATAGCGCATTCTCCTGAAATAACACCAGATTTTAATCACAAACGTATTTTGAACGCGAAAAAATGAAACAGTGCAGTCGTTCACTATTCTTTGAAAATTTGGAGGGGGAAATGATGCGCCGGCTGAGGAAAATGACTGAAAAGGGAAGATATTAAAGACGAAGGCGTGTGTCCTTCAGACGAACCGCGCCGAAAATGAAACGTAAGAACAGTCGAATTCATTCGAGTCAATCGTCGCATTGCTCTCAGATTTTTACAAATGACTGAGTTGATCGACTGAACAAGCATCCCATAATCAGCATGCTTCAAAAATGTCATACAGCTAACTTTTTAATTTTTTATAGTGAGTCTAATTTAGAAATATAACTCATTTGGGTGTAATCCTAATTTTCTACGGTGATACACTGTAAACAATCAACATTACTGTCATATCAATATGCAAAGCTACGATACTTGTTTCCGTTCAGAAAATTGTTAAGAGTATATTTTCATGCATCTTCAGGCCGGAGGATTAGAAAATACATAGCCGACAATGGCGAAGAATTTGATGTTATACATAGTTCGTTATTTGCTCTAGCGCAACTTGGCAGCAGTGGCAACGAGCTCAACGACGCGTGAGGGACACAAATTCCAGCGTACGCTCAGAACTTACTGAGTTTGGGCTGGGGTATTGCATGCAAAATGTGAGGCCTCGCTTTTCGTCAGGACTGAACCTTCAAATATTTTTGTTGCTAAGTTTTGAAAGATAAATACTTTTTTACTTTATGAATTTGCATTCTTACAGGTTCGTATGTTATCCGGACTTTCAAAATCGACGCGCAATAGGTCGTAAATCGAACAGTTTTCATTATTACCAGAAGTGTAATGATCGGAAACTGCTACCAAATGAATTTTATTCACAATATTTTTGGTATAGCTTGTTTCGCAGCTCACTAACGTGTTGTACGTTAAGAATGATGCACTCACGTGTTGTACGCTAAGAATGAATAAATCAAAAGTAATGACCTCGATATAATATACTACTTTACCCTTAACACTTATAGCTTCAACAATGATGTAACCATTTGTTAGGAGCCATGTCGCAAAGTATATGTTGGCTCAATTCAGCGTCCGCTATGATGCTCAACACTAAATTAACTTCGATTTTTTATCATTTTAGAAAATATTCTTAAAATGTACCAAAATCTATGGAAATCTGCGTTCAATTGTGGGCTGTGAATAAAGCTCCGATTTTCAGCGACTTCGAATCGCGTCTTCACTTCACCAAAGGTAATTTTTGGTTCCACATATTCAGGTAAGAAGTAATCTCATTCATATGACATGGTTCAACAGCCGTAATAACATTAGAGTCATGAACTCGTGACTCTATTATTGTTATGGATGCAATTAGCATATTTATGTGTGAAAAAAATATATATATATAAATGAAAAATCCATTCAGCTCCATTATTCATCCTTATACCAAAATGCCTGCCAACCTACACAGATTATGTAATTTATAATTTGAAGCGTACTTAAAATTTACAAAATCACACTATTCTTGTTTGCAATCACATTTGTGACACAGGTGGATCCTCAGCTTCTCCTCCTCTCGTTCGTGTTAGAAGCCATGCTTTGCAAAATAATCATCCGAAGGAACACAAAGACTTTGAAATTATCGCATCCTGTTCACCTAACACCACAGTCACTTCCAAAGCCTCAAACAATAGCTAATATATCACACAAGCTCTTTTTCACCTTACCTACTCAGCTAGCACTAAACCTTTTGCATTTCCAATACTTTTTTTTGAGGGTGTCCAGAAATCTCATGTTTCTAAATATGAAATTTATTTAACTATATTACATTTGTTCTTACAGTTCCTGAAGAGAATACTCGAACACATTACTTCTAATGAAAATTTTGTGAAAATGAGATATTTCGCCGACGTTTGTGATATGCTTCATTTGGACCTACGTTTTCCCAAAACTATATCTATTCGTATAATAATGGAAGAAAACTGTTAGATAGTTCAAGGCTCTACCTAACTAACTCGGGTTTCAAATGCTGTGCATGACAGATTTGTGACTTTCATACATACGCAGGTACGCTTTCCTAAGGCCAGAGAAAGGTTGCTGTGAGATCTTAGAAAATTATTTCAATCCTTAAAGCGGACATGGCATTAATTGCTGGCATTCCTTTAGCGTCAAATAATCTGAGCAAACTGAAACTTGAAGATTTAATCGCAACGAAAATGTAGTGAAACAAATCACACTCCTTTCAAAGAGCAGCTGATTTGGAGTGATGAGTTGGCGTGAGTCTCTTTACGAGAAAATGTTAGGGAATACAATAACTGGCATTTTCTACAGTGGAGTGACTGGCAATGGATTACAATGATGGAAGACATATTGATGCGGATAAAATTTTTCATCGATAATACAGACTGGAAGTGAACTGACCTGTAAGTGAGGGGCCCAATGAAGGGGTTGGTGACGAGCTGCATGAAGGCCTTGGCGCTGAGCATAAGGCCAAGAGGTACATTCTCGTTGAGAAGATCGTCATCATTCATGACGTGCGGTTGCCGGCCTGGCTGGACGGTTGTGCTGTTTGGGGGCTGGGTGGCTGCTGCTGCTGTGGTCTCCGCTGCTTCAGCAGCGGATGTTCGGGTCAACATTGAATGATCGCAATTTCAATGTATTTTCTGTTTTCGGTGCTGTTTCTGACTATCACATTTTATAGCTCACAGTACGTACATCAAAGCTTTATTAGAGCCTTTTGCAGTAAATTAGATATCGGTGCAAGCTCAAGAAATCAGTGAGCTACTGAACATTCAGGAATTGATGTAGTGTTTTCAGATAGTGTAGCGTAAATTGCATATCATGAAGTCAAATTCATGAACGTAATATCTCGTACCTTGGAATATGATTGACATGATTCATCGTATCATGTGCATACTTATGAATTTTTCTGCGCTATGGAACTAGTCTTGCACAGGGCTGCGTATTGACGTCAATTCTCCAAAAAGAGCGTCGTCGATCTTACTTGAAGATATAATTCATCACGATTAATGTTCACGAAGCCTTTCCTAAAAATAAAGCTTCCTCACACAACTGCGGCGTCCCAGTCATAACGCGTAACATCTGCGTTCCCCTTGTGCCAACCCTTCAAGTCCCCAGCAGCCGCCATTCAAGACATCTTCAGATCTCTATTCCCTCCACTAATAATGCTATAATTTGTAATTTTAGGGTGAAATTCATACTAATATTTTATCTGTAGATTATTGATTCATTTAAGCATATTTTCATGCCGTTTAGGATAGTTTCGATGTTTCGTGAACATCGTTTGAATGGATATGTTCGACTCAAGCGGCTGCTTTCGAATCGCCTGGTTCTGTTAGAATAATAGCCTAAAGACGTTTGCGTGAATGTGTTACTCAAAGGGCGTGGGCTGTTTCACAAGAGAAAGAAAGAAAGAAAGAAAGAAAGGAAGAAAGAAAGAAAGATAGAAAGAAAGAAAGAAAGACCGTTTATTTTCAAAAAGGTTGATACATGAGATGCATAACACCAAATTGGATTATAAATATTTCTTAACATAAAAAGTCCTTATAAACGTACCACACGAGAGGTACTCATAGACAAATCATACGAGGTGTACTTATAGACAAACTATACGAGGCGCACTAATACACACACCATACGAGACGTACTATAGTAGATCAACCATGTCAGAGACTAATTTAATCAAATTTTTATCTCTGGGATATTTTATACACCAAGAAATGGCTGACAACTTGTGAATAATTTTAATATTGCTGGAGAATTCTTTGGAGTTCCTTAATTATTAGTTGAGGCGAAGTAAGAAAAGACAAAAACGCTCTACTGAAACAGATCGAAACACCGTCGTTCATTATTATCAAGTAGCGAGAAAAGGTCAGTCACAAAGAATTTATAAAAAAAACATCGCACAACACAACACGCACATCAAGAAACACGTAAACAAACATACACGCAAAATGAAATTTATAGCTTTTTAAACATAAGGATAGAGAGATATTTTATGCTCAAATATATGCTCATATATTTGTCAAATGCTCAAATTGAGCTTTACTTCATTTGTCTGTTGAAATTTTTCATTTTCAGTATTCATAGAAACGTCCTCTGGGGTAGTGATAGATCTATTTTTGAATCATTTAGCCAGAGCAATAAATATATTTATTTCTGAGGTATGGTTCAGTGTTAACAGGTTGCAGAGCATTAAATGAAATGTAATGGAACTTCAGGTTTTGTTTTTAAACCAAAATAGAAATAGAGACATATATATGTCTTTGTGAATGTAGACATGCACACACATACACACACATACACACATAGATATACATGTATGCGTGCGTACACCTATACAAATACACATATACTCATACACACATATTCATGTATATACGGATTGAAAATGAAGATGAGTGAAAATAATAAACATAAAAAACAAACTTACTTTTGCTACATCGAAAATTACAGTCGAGTTCAGTGTAATCGTATGAAATTATTTGACGAAAAAACAATTAAAAAGGAAAAAGACTTCGACAAACGTAATAATCAACTAATTTTTAATTTTCTAACAGAAATTTTAAGGGGAATCAAGTTACAGTCTAGGAGCAACAACAAAAAACACCTCGGGTTTCACATCCTCTCGGTATTCTCTTCAATATCATACGGACATGGGTACATGGGATAAAATGTAGAGACTGTGATAGCCTGATTTAACTTATTAGTAGCAAATGTTAACAATATTTTGACATGTAGACCTAGATGGAACAGTGAGCCAGTGTGCTAATTTTACTTACTGAAATTTCGAGGTACTTCTGATTTGAAATTCAGTGCTAACTTTGCGCCGAGAAAGAATGAATAAGGAAAATGAACCGCATTTTCAATAGCCCTATCGGGGGTTAATTATGTCATTCAGAGAAAACAAAATAAATTTTCTGGGATGTTTCATGCTTGGTAAGATAATTGAAAACCCATAAACACTACTACTGAATGCTTTGGAACTCTTTTACTATAGATGAAAGAAGAAAAACGAAAGAAGAAAAGACACGAATACGCTCTACCGAACTCGACTCAAGCACCGTCGTAAATGATTTCAAAGTAGCAGGCAACGTTAGACAAAAATTATTTATAAAAAACATAGCACAACACTCGCATCTATAGAAACATTAAACTGATATGCACAGAAAAATGAATTTCAGAGCTTGTTCATCGTAAGGATGGTAAATATAAATACAAAAAAATAAAAAATAACTGTTCTCATAAAAACGAACTTCGTCCTGCTACATATTGAGCTGGCGGCTGTGTTGCTCATTGTAGTCGACAGAAATAATCAAGATAAATATTTGAGAAACTTAGTGGACGTAATAAAGAGATAATTCCTAATTTTCTAACAGAAATTCAGGAATATCAAGTTTCAGTTTGAGAGCATTACAAAAATAATTTAGGTTTCTCATCCTCTCAGTAGTCTCTTAAGCCACATTTGGGTACATGCGATAAATAGAGGCACAGTGAGAGATTGATATTACTTATGAGTAACACGTAGCTATAAAATTTTTGAATATAAACTCAAGACTTCATCAAAGCCAGGAGTGCGTGATTTAACTCTGCATCCCTTACTCAATGGGCGTGGGCTGTTTCACTATAAAACCCTTCTTATTATATCAAAATCAGGGAATGGGAAGTCAGCCTTTCCCCTGTTAATCCCTCTCCGTTAAAGTCACCCATCCTGTGACGATCATCATTGTGCCGAAGTGGCCGACAGCAAGCAAATGACTTTTCTACTAAGTGTTCTACTCGCTCAGTCCTGCCAAACGTTTGCGACAACTCTCACACAGCTGAGTATCCCGAACCATTTTAGTGTATGGCACTTGGTAACCTAATTCTCAGGAAGTAGCGTAAACGAGAATGTGTAACTTCAACCGAAAATATCATGCACATCACGTTGGCTTTCTAGTAGTAAATTTTAATCATCTCATGTGTATAAATTCATATTTATTTTGAAAAGTTGTGAGATGGGCACGAAACAAGTTCACTTTACCCAAATAAATGAATTATGATTAATCAATATATGTCCATCATTGCAAAAGACATCATTAAAAAATGCTTTACATATATGCTTTTACATAAGTTAACGGCAGAATACTAAATAATACGATGAAGAGAAATGAACGCATGATCAATGAATGTAAATACTTTATGATTGATGTGGCGACGAGAACTCAGGAAAGTTCCGAACGACCTTGAAAATTAACGAGTGATGCCGCAACGACACGATAAATAAGTAATATATCAGAACTTGAACCAAGAGTCACGACATAAATGATGTCAAAGCTTTTATAATATGTACATTAAATAGTAGAACCATTACATTATTGACATCAATGAAACCTGACCTCCCTCTCACTAGGAAAAGATGCCAGCGAAACCGACTGAACAAAACTCTTCTCACTGAGTTGTGAGCAAATTTTGATTCTTTGACTGTTATCGACATTGAAGTCATTTTATTCTTCTATAAATAATTTTTTCATAATTACTTGTGAGTAAAAATGTTTAGGGTTAGTAATTACTTCTTAGCCATTTAGAGATTTAAATATATTATATACTGGATCTGTGAGGAGCGATCAAAGGCTCTAGTAGGAGTTCTACTGATACTCTAAAATGCATTACTAGTGTTCATTATTCTTCAATTTATTTAAAACTTCAAACGTTCATGGTTCAGATTTTCAAATAATTCAAGCTTTGGTAGTCAAACAGTCTGTTGGGTTATTAACTACAATTATAATAGAGCCCTGAGAAAATAACTTACCTGGCTAATATGATTGAATTTGAAAATAAAAACCCAATTGGCTGTGGAATAAACTCTAAAAACATTTCACAGTCAAACTTGTAAATTATATATGTACTTAGTAGTTGAGTGCCTATAAAAAACTCAACTGCTTGAGCTTACGCCCACGAATCTAAGACTCACGACGACTAATATCTCCAAAAAGAGGTCTTCCAAGTTTCTTTGTCCATGCTGCACCAGAATACTTTCAATAGCAGCTGACAGCACACCGTAACTTTCAACTACAACACTCGAGACAGAAAATGAATTTTTGACAGCGCTATCGTTAGTTGGATGATCAATTTTCACGCGTGATACTAACCGATAATATCTGTTTTCAATTCACTGACAAGGGAAAATAATGAGATATAAAGTAGGAATTCATACGTATTTGTTTGAATATGAATATGCCTTATATTGACTACATTATGCATTAAAGGCATGGCATCTTCTTTCTTTTATTTCAAGCCACACTGTGCGCCTAATTGAGACGATGATCACGCGTGTGCCTTAACTAAGCCGCCATCTGAACGTGCGTCAGTTGCTCTTTACGAGCAAATTCTCACGAGTGACTGTAACCAGGAGCCCTGAACCTCAATTTCAGTCCCAATACCTCAGTGATACCGACCTGTGTCTTGCCGTTGCTGGAGCTGCCGTTGGCGGTCGATCAACCAGGTGTCGTCGTCAGCTGCAGCTGCAAGAAGACGATCCGGTGGCTCACACAGGCAGGGAGGGCACCTCGTTCCTCCTGCTGCTGAGTACTCCTCCCTCAGGAGGTCGACCCCACTTGTGCTCCCACCATCGCCTCCAACACAAAAAAACGCATGTGTCAACACACTTACTTAATGGCAAGGCTCTACCGCCCTCGTTAAATAAGAGAGCGTTGGTCGTGGTGAGCTGCTCGGGTCGCTTTCACGTTGTCTTTATTTTCTCTCGTCAACCGCTAAAACAGGTCATGAAATCTGGTGTCGCGGATCAAGTTACTTCAGTTCTACGGATCAAACTTCAAATCGAATGAAAGATTCTGGATTTGAACTTTGTACCTACCATCTAATTATTCCATCTTGTGTCTCTGTATTGAGACGCTACTGGGGTGACAATAACGTACTAAAATGAACCAATACTGAGCGGTTTAATCACACGTACTTCTCTGATCAACAGCAGGTTTTTAATGCAGAAGCTTATTACGTTTTTCTTAAGACACTTTTCCATTTCTCTACGTACTCCATTATTTAGGGAAATTTCAACAAATGCAACTTTATTCTTCGTTCTTTGGTAACCATAAATAACCGCACAAAGAGAAAATGAAAAGGTCATTGTTATTCCTTTGAAGCCCAGCCAACTCAAGAGAGTTATCGGAGACTCTTTAAAATTTTATATACAATTTTTTAATAAAATAAATTTTACGCTTCAGTCAAGTTCTCTCATCATGAAATCGTTCCTAATTTTAAGGAATGAATATCACTCTAGAAGTATTAAAATACTCCAGAAAATCAGAATATCAGAAAATTACATGCATTTCAAAAATAATGTAAGAAGAATTGATGGTCGATGGGAAAATGAAAATTTAATCACTCCCCAGCAAAAGATAAGCATGCATTGTATTTGCAGTAACTTTCAATTTCACTTGTGTATGGTGAGTTATACCTTAAAGCCAGTGATGTCCATTGCCCAATGCGATCAACTACTAGAATTAAGCTGCACATGAGGGAATCATCTGAGTTTCCCATTGTATTAAGAATTTTCAATGATTTTCAAGTACTGCCTGAGGAATGAAGAATTGTCGAACATGGGAGCAGTGACTTTGGTCACCTCTACAGCTGCCCAAATTTATTTCAGCTGATGTTTCGAGTTTTTAGTTGGTTTAAATTCTGAAAGACGTTTCGTCAATTGCAAGGCGATATCTGAGCGTAACGGCAGGTGTTTTAAAATAAAAATCAAAAGGGAAATATTATGCAGTTCATCCCGCGTTCGTAAAAGACGAAGAAAACTACTTTCCATCTTTACTAAAACACTCACTGCAAAATTCAATGTCAGTGTCTATTTATAAAAAGCAACGTTTCGATGTACGAACATCATCATCAGGCTGAAAAATACAGAGTAAATTTTACAGTTACAATACTAAGAAATGTAAATCAAAAGCAAAAACAGAATCAGACGATATAAAAAAAACTAACACAGATCGCATTGCAAGATGACTAGAGGCAAATAATTTGTACAATAGGAATACCGATCTCTAGATGACTAGCTAATATTGAGCAACAGCTACATGTTCACAGCACCAGAGGCAAGGCCAAAATGAATGATCAAGCGGGTGTTTCAAACTTCCAACCTACTTCTAACTATTGAATAGTTTTTCAGCAAAAAAAAATTTGTAGTATTCTCATTGAGGGACAGTTTAAATTTATGAATATGTGAGGCTTCTGTTATTTGAAAAAGTTCTTTTTTAACCAAGTGATGTAAAATTTTGGTATTTGAATTAAGATCTTCATTCGAGGGTTTAGAACAATGTTCAACACGAAAGTGATTAAAGATAGAACCTTGGTACTTGTGCGCAGTCATTCTTTGTTTCAGGGTCATCCTATTCATGCCAATGTAACTTTTATTAAGAGACTTGCATTCTCTTCTGTCTCATTTGAACTGATAAATCACATTGGCTTTCTCTAGGTCACTGACCCTGGATCTGGAAATATTATTCTTTACTAGATCACTGATTTTACGATTTTTGTAATACACACACACACTTTAATACCAAATAAAAAGATAAAAACAAGAACCAACGTTATAGAGAACATTTAATAGCAGTTTCAGGATCCATAGGTTTTACAAAATTTTCAACTATATTTCTGAAAATTCGTTCGTCAATTTTGTAGTTCTTGTTCATTTGATTTTCATAAAATACATTTACATGACGTGTACAAGGTCCAGGACTATCATCACTGCTCAAAATTCGGTTAAGAAAGTTGTTGATTATCCTTTCAACCAGAGTATTAGGAAAATTTTCATTTATTAGCAGTGGTTGCCGCGTGCGATAAAATGAGCGATAAACGATAAATGACAATTATAGCTGAGGTCAAACCTTATATCGTTTATCTTTTATCGCAAAATTTTCTAAAATAATCGCTCATTCACTTACCGCTAGTCCCAAAAAATGAGGAACGATAAACGATAAATTCAAAGACGACTTTTGTGAAAATCACAAAAATTTGCACGGCGGCAATAATCACAACAGCCCGCCTGACGTTTTCAGACCTGAAAAACCTCATATGAGAGCTGCCAAGTGTGTGTGTGTGTCTGTGTGTAGTTTGTATGCTTTTTTTAATATTTCAACTAAATAAAGGTATTTATCATTTATCGCTTTTGTTATCGCAAGTGAAAAAAATTATCGCTATCGTTTTACCGTTTATCGCTTACCGCAGGTAGGGTTTTGAAATTTTTTTATTGTTAATTGTTAATCACAGGTTGGGGAAAAATTTATTTATTGTTTATCACAGGTTGGTGAGAAAGCTCTTCAGTATTATATGCACATTCTAAGATTATCTCAATTGTCTTGGAAACCGGTACATTGGTGAACAAGGACTCAACGTCAAATGATGCTATTATACCACTAGGAGCTTTAGCACGTAACAATGCTACAAATTCATCAGTTGATTTGAGCATATACCTCTGCAGAATATAAGGTGTTATAATCCTATTCAAGGTCTTAGCAACAGGATAAGTGACATCAGGAACTTGAGATATAATTGGCCTCAACGGTGGATCATTTCGATTTTAATGAATTTTAGCATTCCCGTAAATGTAACCGGGCTGAAAGTGCCCTTCGAGTTTTTCCAAGTTTTAATTATTTGGAACAGCATTAACACTACATGTGAGTTTGTCCAGCTTTTTCTTTAATTTCTCTGTTGGATCCCGATGCAACTGTTCAAAACAAAGATTGACTGCGCACAAGTACCAAGATTCTATTTTTAATCACTTTCGTGTTAAATATAGTTCTAAACCCTCGAATGAAGATCTTAATTCAAATACCAAAATTTTGCATCATGTAGTTAAAAAAGAACAGATTCAAATAATAGAAGCCTTACATATTTATAATTTAACCGTCCCTCAATGAAAATGCTATAGATATTTTGCTCTAAAACTATTCAATAGAACTGTAGGTTAGAAGTTTGAAACACCCGCTTTATCGTTCATTTTGGCCATGCCTCTGGTGCTGTGAACACGTAGCTGTTGCTCAATGTTAGCTAGTCATCTAGAGACCAGTATTCCTATTGTACAAATTATTTGCCTCTAGTCATCTAGCAATGTGATCTGTGTTAGTTTTTTTCATATCGTCTGATTCTGTTTTTACTTTTGATTTACATTTCTTAGAATTGTGACTGTAAAATTTACTCTGTATTTTTCATCCTGATGATGATGTTCGTACATCGAAACGTTGCTTTCTATAAATAGACACTGATATTGAATTTTGTAGTGAGTGTTTTAGTAAAGACGAAAAGTTATTTTCTTCGTCTTTTAACGCGTGATGAACTGGAAAAAATGGAAATATTTAAAATCTCTTTGGAAGACTTTTATATCCGTTCTTAAGAAGGAACTTGAAAGCTTCATCCTCAAGTCTGTGTAGGAAAATTTATCTACATCAAATTACAAATCATTTACCGATTTTATTGAAGCGTTCAGTTTCATTCAATGTTCATAATACACTAATTTTGTTAACAAATACGTGTTTCGGACAAACTTTTCGCCTGAGCATCAGCGTAACTTTTATCATGCATAGGCAGTGGTTGCCACGATAACTTTTTTTTCAACTTGCGATAACGATAGAACGATCATATTTTCACAAGCTGCGATAAACAATAAACGATAGAAAAAATTCAAAACCTAACCTACGGTAAGCGATACACGGTAAAACGATAGCGATAAAAAAATTTTACTTGCGATAACAAAAGCGATAAATGATAAGTACTTTTATTTAGTTGAAATATTAAAAAAAGCATACAAACTATTTTTCCAGAGTGAAAATTAATTAAACTAAACAAAAACTGTCACTGGAACCAGTCTATGGCCTACAAGTTCTATTCCACACAAACATCTCTCTCTGAGTCAGACTCTCCCTCCCTCCTCTCCCTCCTCAAGACAGCATCCAGGAGCAGCATGTTTCTCCTGGTGAAGACCAGCTTCTCAAACCTGTCGCTGGTCATGCTTGCACACTTGGGCCTGAGGACGTCACCAGCAGTGCTGAACATGCGCTCCACAGCAGCAGAGCTGGGCAAGACCGTGCTGTACTTGATAAACAGCGAGATCAACTTCTCCCTGTGCATGCTGTGGAATTGCCCAGGCTTCACCTCTGCCACCTTGCTCCTGCCCCAGGTGTCCACCTCCTTCTTGATGAGCTCCCCAATGTTGGGCCCATCCTCCTCCATGACAGAGGGGCTCTGCAGCTGTGATTGGCCAGCTACACACAGACACACACACACACACTTGGCAGCTATCATATGAGGTTTTTCAGGTCTGAAAACGTCAGGCGGGCTGTTATGACTATTGCCGCCGTGCAAATTTTTTGAATTTATACAAACGTCGTCTTTGAATTTATCGTTTATCGCTCCTCATTTTTTGGGACTAGCGGTAAGTGAATGAGCGATTATTTTAGAAAACTTTGCGATAAACGATAAACGATAAAAGGTTTGACCTCAGAGATAATTATCATTTATCGTTTATCGCTCATTTTATCGCACGCGGCAACCACTGTTAAGCATAAGAATGGCTAACATTCATGGTTAATTGTGAGCCGCAGCAACAAGAAACGAGAAAAATTGTCACAATCTTTGTGTTTATGTCTATATCACTTCTCATCAACATACTAGACCTGCAGAAGGATTTTTTACTCTGCCACACAATTATTGACGAAATTAGGAGAAGTTTATGCAGCTTCAGTCCCTCACCGAATCGTTGAGGAGAGGGAAGTCTTGGTAAGCTCGTGGGAGCGGCGGGCGCGGCGGTAGACGTGGTAGTGGTGGCCATTGCGATGTCCATCTCCTGACCACTCACGATGATTTCGTTGGGATGATTCAACTCGTACAAATAAGTCGGGAATATCGGCACTGTCCATGAAAATTAGATTTATTCGTAGGTGTGAAACTCAGTTTGGTCTCGAAGAAAGCTCAACAGCTATAATTTGAAAATTTAATTATATGCGATAAAGTTAATTTTCATAATTTTTGATAATTTTATGACAGGAATGCGCCTATCTTCACTAATAACTCATTTTGACAAATTCTTAGTTTAGCACAAAGTCTGTATTTTATTAATGAATTCGCAAAATCAGTACAAGAGTTTGAAATAAATAACCAATAAGAACATTGCATTTGAGCTTAATGTTTAACGCAATAATAATTAAAAAAAATCGTGTTTCTTCTTCTTCGAGTATTTCCTTAAGCATTTTATATAATTTAGGTAATTTCACTGATGACTTAATCTCTTAATCGTTCTTCTTTCGGCTCAAATACTTCGTTTCAAAGATAAGGAAAAGAACAGTCATTTTTAATATACCACTTTCATTGTTGTGATTTTAAATATTAGCACTTTTACCTCATCTTTCAGTTTGACAGTCAGGCTGTTCCTTGCCTTGTTCATCCCGGGCAAAGAAGTTAGGTTCTCTCTCAGTAAAAGTACTGGTCAGATATCTAGGGTTATTAAATTAGTTTATTGTACTTGGAACGCATCAAGGGAAATCATTATCGTTATTCTCTATAACTTTTGTAGTTATCATAGGCTAGAAAGTGCGGGAAAATCTTTGCATTTGCCAATAGCTATTCACAATGGAGGTTGAGGAAGTTACTCATGCGCTATACGTAGGACATTACGTGGTTTTAGCCTTAAACACAACTAGGTTTCCTATTAACAGAAAATTTACTTTGTAAGAAAAGAAAATGATGATTCTCAACCTGTACCTAGGTCTATTTTTCCTCATTTAAAAAATACTATTCCACATTGCAAGTATTTAAAAACCTTTTCCTTTTTGGCTGTATTAAAGTGTAACAAATTAAATTTTTGTGAAAGGAATTATCGCAATTTACGTGTAGTTTCTCTGAAACAAATTCTCGACTCTAGATATATCACTCATTACCACTGAATAGCCATAAAAATTTTAGTCACCCATTTCAAATGCTTCTTAAAACTGAGAGTTTATTGCTCTAGGATTGCACTTGTTCACTGTAAATGCTCAAATTCATTATAAATTAAATACTAGTTAGACTGATGTCGAAATTGAGGTGTTACATAGAAAAGACAATAAAATTATTTAAGATGTAAAATGTTCTTTGATCAATGTTTGTAAACGTGCGAATAAAATCTGGAGTGACTCACCAATGGTGGTGAGGAGCATGTTGTCGAGCAGTAGGGCGATGGCTACGATCACGAGAATGAGCTTGCGGGAGTCCTTGCATCGTGCTTGCAGTTCTTTTAGTCGGTCCCAGCATCGCATGAGCTCATTCTGCATGCTGCTTGCCGCCTGTCCATACATTAAAATGTTCATCATTCACAACAACCTGCAAGTTGCCTGCCACCTGTCCACGCAATATGGGAAAATATTCATCATATACAACATCGTTCACGACGCTTGCCACCTGTCCATACAACACAGTGGAGCTCATGCTGCTTGCCACCAAGTCAAAACTGCAGTAAAAGATGACTAAATTAAATATTTTGCATGTTTCGTGCCTCCTAATTCAAGTAATAAAGTAAGCCCTTATTAGTTTCCACAATGAACTGTCGGACATATAATTGGAAACGCTGATAAAAAACGATCGTTCAAAATGGTCACTTGCTGTTGAACAGACAAGTCAATTTTAAAGAATACACTGCGAGGTCATACCAAGAATTTTACATTTTATTTGGTCCCTGGTTTGTAGGTAACATCAATTTCAAGAATACCCTGCAGATTTAGAATGCATAACTGTGCCTGAAAGAGTGTGGTCTTACATGATGGCGTGTGAGTTTAAAAATGCTGCAATGTTGAACAACAACCATAATATTTCGCAGAAAATATATTTAGTTTCATTGAAGAAAACTCATAGATTTTTAAACATTTTTTCATGACAAAATATTCCTACTCAAACTTCACACATAACTGTTACACAATGCCTGTAGGTGTTTTCCACATTTTTAATGCGAAGTATAATATAACTATTATATTTTCCTGTGAACTGAGATGTCAAATACATAAATGATTATCTCCATAAAATCTTATTTTTTCGAGTCATTTGCTGTATGAAACAAAATATCCTTGACTGAAATGTCTTGTTTGCTAAGAGTTATTGAACGAGAAGACACTTTTCAAATAATTGGACTGGCCTCTATATTTTATCGGCCTCTACATTTTAATAAATCTAGGGCTGGGTGTTGCCATAAAAAAAACAACGATAAACTATTTACAGGTTCTCGTGAAATTCCTCGAGCATTTTTGTTTGGTTTTGTCGGTCGTTCATCACGATGATAAGCAGAAACTGCTCCCCGGCCGGTGAGGGACCGTATCAGCGGCCGCCCACCACTTCTTCAAGGCATTTGTTTCCGGCAGGAATTTTGCTGAGCAGGTCGTTTTACATTTGTTTCGTGATTGCAGCTAATAAATTTCGGTTCCGCTCAATTGACAGGGAAGTACGAAAATATAAACACTGATCTTCTAATGAAAACCTTCAATCATTGTTTCAAAATTTATCCAGCTGCGTTCTAGAAAACACTTATTATTCCAGAATCATGCTGAAAAGTAATATTTCTGCTCGTGTAAAAACAGTGTGTATTTATATCTACATTTACAACAATATAATTACTCCCAAAAAGTGATGTATTCTCATTAGTGTCCTACTTGATTTCATGTAAAACACGAAAGTCATTTCATTTGCCTCCTAATATGAACCGTATATACTTCAATATGTACAAACAATGATGCAGTTCAATTGGAAACGTGGATGTAAATTTATTTATTTTTTTAAAATGAGAAGATATTAAGCTTTAGAAGGAAGCGTGCTATCACAGCGAGTGGCTGGTTTTATTATCATATTCCAATGTCTGTTATGAAAATATAACTCACTTTAACAAAACCGTACGTCACAGAAATTCCAAACTTTGTACCCCACTAATTCCCATCAATTTGCTCTCCTTAATGCAAACCACAAGATTAAATTTAAACCCGGGGCCTATTTCTTCCAGGAATTTAGCGTTGGATTGGGCAGGTACATGCAAGCCAATTAGTTGTGCATTGCAGGTCCAGACGAGCTCACTGGAGCCCTCATTGGATTGTCAGAGCAGGAGGCGCGTCCGCAGCGCCGCTCAGCAACACCCGGGAGCAGCGGCTTTAAGGCTGTCTTGATTATTATTGACAAGTATACGGGGTAGCTAAATACTATTTGACAAGATTTCAGATCACTTGTGTTGTCTCCCAATGACAAGAATTAACATGAAAGACTTGAAATGACTCTGTCCAACCAGTGAAAAACTGTTCTGATTACATGATCGGCCGGCCTGAACGCAATTATGCTCTCGAAAATAAATTTCAATTAATCCTAAGTCAAAAACGGGGTTTGCTGGGTTTTATGGTTTGGTAAAACTGATTTTCATAATCTGATAACGACTTTGCACATTTCTCCCTTTAGAAATATATGACATTTACATTACCAGAAATACCGTGGTTACCTAGTTTAAAATCAAAGACGTATCGCCGATATAATACCTGGATGAACTCGAGCAATTTACTTTTACTAAAATTATATGTCTATGACTAGAACTAAAACAAATACTCTTACCAGCCTGGGGAAACATACCAAAGTTATTTTTATTGCGGAACGTGCTATCCAAACACTGGAAAAATTAAATCACGCTTTAAAAAAGATACAAATTAGTTCTGCTGGAATCTGGCCAAGCGATGTTTCGAATAGCTGTGTTTCAACCTACTGAAATCGCTTACCGGGCATTCTGCAATTTGCAAGGAAGCACTTCTGTCTCAATTTCACTCACACTTCTCTGCTCCAAAAACCAGTTTGTTCTATGGCATTCCCATCGATATTCTGATTCGAGCGTTGACACGACTGTGATTTGCCTTATGTCGCAGAAATGGCTGGCTCTATCCTGGATACTTGGACGTGATGAAACGCATGCAGCGCCGCATTAGCGACAATTGCACTTGGTTCAGATGTATTAAGGAAGATTCCCGAAATGGGGAAGCGCGAAGTTGTTAATTGAGCCTCCGGCCTCCACAGCAAGGAGACGTGATAGAGAAGATGCATCCATTTAGACAGCATTTCGATAGCAAGACTTGGCTATTAAGATACGACATCATCCCCAAGGGAGATGAATTGATCCCAGATACAGAAGAGCTGAGTGCTGTACTGCCTTCACTCAGTCTTCGTAACTCACTTCCTGGATTAAAATGAGAAAAACAATTGGAGATGCAGAGCTAGCGAGCCTCTCGAGGCCTCTCTCTCGTGGATATTTTCATCATCGATCTGTACGCCTGAGACTGTCCTTCGATATTGAAATTAGGCACGGTATGGAAAAAAGGATCAATACTTCTACAGATTCAGCATGTCGATTTTATATTTCCCATGAGTTTGTATGTAAGTTCAGCACTGCAAGCAAGTTCAAATCACAACATTGTTCAATGATAATTAAGAATTGAACTTTTCCTGTCTTCAATATACTTACATTCATTCCATACGAGCTTTTGATCATTTGGAAAATATTTTATAACTTCCCATTTAAATTCAGCATAACTGAGACACAGAAATACATTACTGGCTCTCCTGAAACAGAAAGAGTTCAGCGTATTATTGTCAACAAAATTTCACCGGAAAGCGAAGTATTAAAATTCCACGAGAAAATTTCCGTCGCCCTTCTTATTGACGTCCTCGATTTATAGGCGCATGCCCTCCAGGAAATTCACTTAGCCGGCCTCCCCCATCTTTTTTTTCGTCAGCTCTTTCTGGGCTTTGTGTAGAGGAAAAATAGAAAAAAATATTATCTAAAGCGAACGAAACTTAATCTCTTAACGTTGTGTGTAATGGCTTGCTTCTTCTGCAACACTAAATACAAGCGTCACAAATTCTGAAAAGGTGGTGGCTTAAATGCGCAAACATGCACGTTTTGTGAGTACTTCTTTCAATGAAGTAGATTAGAAATGTATGCTTCATGATAAATAGCGTGCCAACTTCAAGTTTAATTTTACCCATGATTAACTCTTTGTTTCTCATTCTATTGAGTTCCTGTACGGAGATGATTCTTCAGTCTCCCTTCCCCACTGCGTCCCCTCACACCTCCATTCCCCTCTAAGTCTAAGCTCAACTCAGCTGCGCTCTAATTAGTTCTATTGATGCTGTCAGCCGCCTGCGACCGATGAGCCGCTCTAGCTCTGGCCGCCTCTCTGCCTCAGCTTCGGCGGACAACCCTTTTTTGTGATTGAAAACTGAAAAGTTATTCTTTTCAAGAGATATCAAGAACAAAACATTATCTAGATCCATTTATCCATGCAACATGTGGAGACTAATAATTGATATTTGATTTCAAAGTTGATTCTAAAATATTAGGATTGTAACACTAACATCAATTTTTGGCACTGACATTTTCGTGTCGAACGAATTTAACTGCCGATAGCGTCGTTGCTGCCCTCGTATTGTACTCGTAAGATCTCCGGAGGTTGGATTGTAGTAGATTAAATCTACTATCATTGCTGGGTCCCTTTCGAAGTTGAGACCATTTTTATCACCTCTACCAAATATTAAAGCATTAATAACATGTAGAACGTGTCAGCAAACTACCCGGAAAAACATGTTTAAGCCTGAAACTCAAAAAAGTCTGCGTTGGGAACCTACATTAGATTCCCTAGAAGTCTCACTATTATTCCAAGTATAGGTTTGGAGTCCTTGATGAAGGGGAGGGAACATTCGCTCTGCGAGTGTTTAAAAATTACGAACCGCTTTGTCCCTATCTGCTAATGTATATTTGAAATTCAGTATATTAATTGTCGAGGTAAAATTTTGAGCAGCAACACAATAAAACATATACTACTTTGCATGCATAAGCAATTTCGGTTTCACCTCCAAATTCGGGAGAATAAAACGGTTGACCGAATGCGCGTGGGAAATTGCAAAAATAGTAAGTAGAAACAGTTCACAATTGGTACCATAAAAATAGAAATGATTCCCAGCAAAATCGTCACAAGGCTTTCAGTTATGTTTTACCTTAAGCTCAGTTTCTTGAATAGTGTCTTTATAGTTCATATGGCGGTAGATAATGCGTGTTTTAAGGGTTTCCTTATGTACTTTAAAGACGCGATACTTATGCGCATTAAAACCAACCGCTGAAAACTGTTATATATGAAAATTCACTCAAGCTTAAGGGATTTTTTGTGATTAAATGTCGAGTCCCCAAGCTCTGTTAGTTAAGTTTATTATAGTCTGTATTCCCTTCATCATTTCAAATTAATTACTGCAAAGCTATTACATTGGTAGCAACTGGTGCTTCTCTTTAACAATTAAAAGGACGAAACGCTGCTGTCGCTACTCTGTTCTCAGAACATCAACATTCTGCTTTTTCACCTGTGTTAGAGTTAGTGATACTTTCAGATGATCAGTATCAGTATTAGCTGTTTATTGACATCAACCGGGGCGTTACATGGATAAAATTACGGTCAACAACATAACAGATGCTCATAAACTAAGTTGAACTTATCAGTTTCGTTATTTGTACAAGTTATTTTCCTTGATAAAAAGGAATCTTCAGCCCCTTTTTGTTTTCTTTAAACACTTTTTACAGTTTAGATTTAATATAAAAAACTACTTCTATCTTTACTGAACCAACAGTTTCTATTTTCAAAAAGATTAGAGTGTTTTTTCTGAAGAAGCCACCGCCGGGTCGAGCTTCTCTAAGCCATCTGAAATGGATATTGTGCCGATACCGAACGCGCCGACTGAGGCGTGCGGCCTACGCGTGTAATAGAAACTTGTCAATGTTTTGAGAATTTGCATGAAACTGAAATGAACGGAATACCTCTCGTCCTGTAGTTTCAAGTCAATAACCAATGATCAGCTATCGCGCAAAACTAGGGATCCGCTATCGGTCAAATCATGGTAACGTCCAAAATTCAATTTGTTTGTTAGTTATTTGATTGAGCTTTTAAACATTATCTGTGTTATTCCATTTGGTCGAACATTCACTCACTCTGATGCTCAATACATTTCATTTTCTTTCATTTCTTCATTTTAGACCATCAACGTAGCACCCTTCCATGTCTACGTGCAACTATTTCTCATGCTCGTGATCGACGTAGAGCTTGTCATCTTTATCAGGTACGTGTCACTCAGGAGAAGAAATTGTCTTTTTCTTTTGCCTACGGGTATCTACACACACCACAATGGCATTACCTATGACAACTCGAAAGTTTTTCCCCTAATTTGTATCCAAATCTCACGCTAACAACACATAGTTTTTGTCCACATCTATATCTTCATCACAAAGATCAAGGTGTATGCATTTTGTCATCCACACCCAGCATGACAAAATACTCGTACATCAAATTCCAGCAATATTGATGTATTTCGTCACCACATATAGTAAAGTTCGCCCTTTCACCTCTCCCTCAAGGAACAGAAGCCTTTCGAAGACTGAAAAATTTCTGTGACAACGCGGTTTTCAAACTCTGTTGGATCAAAAAGACACAAAGAAACGCTTACTCATCATGGGAAAACGAAGAAACGTTTACCCGTCATGTTTTCCAGTACTTTTCGATGGGAAGACAGAAACATTTAAAAAACTTTGCGTAGACTTGAACGGACTTAGAATTTCTAATTAGTGAGAGTTGGATCGACTCATAAACTCACAGTCATTTCGATGCATCAATATAAGATTGACATTAATGTTACTCCAGCCCCATGTTATTATTTGATTGTATTGGGGCTAGTGTCTTCGATATTTGTACCAATTTAGCATTGAGCGCTGTTTTTAGAAAAGAGAGAGAGAAAACATCTTGGTTTTCGTGTCATGTCAAATACAATTATCACTGATCGTTCGATCAGCTATTAACGATACCTGCTACGTCAAAAATACCTGTGTACTGATAACCGCCGGCCCACGCCCTCTCACATTACAGTTAAGTCCCGGGCAACCCACAACGCGATGCTAATATTTAATTGACTATGCGGGCTACTCCGCAGTTAGCCAAATAGTTAAACTTCAATGTTTGCTTAAAATCAAAATACGGACAATAGGTTTTGACTGGATTAAATTTGGTTTTGATAGGCTTGGTGAAGTTAGGCAAGCTGAGTTTTCGTTCATTTCATTTAAAAAAAAATGATGAATTTGGGCTGGCTATCTTGAAACGGTAATAAATAATACTCTTCTTATTATTATTATCATCATTTCTTATTTAAATCTTCTCATATGACTACATGCCAGGGCGTCCGTGGACAGGTCATGAGATCCAAGTGAAATATACTCGTAAGCACTCTAAGAAGCCTAGAGTTCTGCAACGAAGAATCACTGGGTAAACATTCACTAGCTACTAGAAAACCTGTATATCAGCCCGCTGAACACGGATTCCAGCACTGAATTTCATGCCGACACAGATCTTATCTGCATACTTACAATTCAAGCGAGTAGGGTAGTGAAATTGAGAGCGAACTTTTCCACAGATCGATAACTTTAAAAAAAAAATAACTCTAACATAACTACTACTTCTACTATATCAAATTAGATTTGGCATTTATTTAGTGACGTTCTATCAAAATCCTGATTGATAAAAATTTAGTGACCAATTTAAAACCCAAAATGATTGGCTCTTGGATTCTTTAATTAGAAACATTCTGTTTTCACTATCTCATAGAATTTTAAGAATTTTAGTTAAGATGTTTTAGGCATCGTTAATCTTTTCTGTGTTCGAGTTTACGAGTACTGCCACATGAGTTCATTTGATCAGTTCATTCAATTTAGTTGGTTCTAAAAGTTTATCAGTTCGTTTAAATTGCACTCGTTAAGAGCGCTTCATTGTTCCCACATAGTGGTCAAATTTAATACTGAAGCGTTTTTTGAATTGGGTTAACGTGAATTTTTCTCTTAAATAACTACTTAGCTGTATGTGCTAAAGGCATGTGAAAGATAGCATCTTTGCGGTGAGCACATAACACCTTCAATACTTCGAAAATTTATCACCATGAATGCGAAAGTTTGTTCAAGGTAAGTAGCGCAATTTCAAAAATTGAAGGCTTCCTCGAGACATTTATTACTAAAAATGTAGTCATATTCTCTCCCACTGAGGGCCGCAAGAAATTTGAAGTTATATCTAGATATATCTTTCGTGAGCCATTTGAATGTGGGTTAAAAAAAAGGAGTGTGTTCCTTAGTACGAATGTGCTCACTTATGTGACGTATGAGTGTGGTGGGGAAATATGTACTTAACGATTGTTTTTTCTACTGAAAGAAGCGATTAGTCAGGTGCCAGAGATGTAGAGGCGTTTTTCATGAGTGATTGCTGCATGCAGTTATCATTCGTTGTTGGTGTGGTTGTAACGTCCTGTAGTTCATCAGGTACAGCCAGTATTTAATCATCCATTCGCACCTCATCAAATAAGATAGGATCATCAAGTAGGGATGAGTGTCAAAATTTAAACAATTCATTTGAAACCGGTAATTTTTCAAATCTGTCTAAAGTTAAGAGTGAAAGTTCAGTACCGATTATATCATCAACCCTTTCATATTCACTCATGAATGGAATTAAGTAGGAGCATAATGAAACCAAAATAACTTAATTCTCCGACCCGCTAATCTAAAAATTAGAAAAATTATTTCACAAATGTAATAAATTATACTTTACATCAGAGAGAAAAATGAACCATTTTCTTAATTTTACTGCGCTTGTTTGAAGTTTCAGTAGTTTTCACTTCAGTGCAGGGTACGAAGTCTTTCCTTTTCGAAAAAATTGCTAACAAAGCGCTCTCTTCTGAGTGAAATTCTTCCCTCAATATCCTGCAGTTTGTTCATGACCATTTTAATTTGCTGAATGGTCTAGAAAATGCAGTGCCTGACTCAAAAGCGGATAGCGCAGGAAAGAAATGGAGCCAAACTCGAGAATGTGTGATCTCTTTATGTAAAATCGTCGTTCAATCAGGAGGACACGTATGCTTCAAACGCTGATGTACGATTTTAGGTAAGAGTAAACTGCGTTTAAGAATCAGTTCAGGCTCATTTTTATCAAAAATTAAATTGAGTTTTTAGGATATACACAAAATTTTAGTTAAATTTACTTTGTGGTGAAAAACTACAGATGCTTTATTGTGTTTTTTTCTAAATTAACCAATTAGGGCTAAAATTTTACCTCAAGAGGGTGCGAATAATGACTTCTTCGACAAATTGTTTTTGATAAATGCTAATGATCATCAAAACATAAGAATATAGAAAAACTTATTTCTTCTCTAACGGGATAACATAGAACGGAGTGAAAATAGAGGCATGGAGAAGCTAAAGATTTTCGAGACTCATACACTCGCGCCCACCTTGAGAGAGCAGTTCACAGCATACTAGTGGCGCTATGTCGCGAAGCTGCTGTCTGTGTTGCACTCGACCCTCAGCTGAGGAGCCCGGCTGTGTCGATGCGGTGTAGTGTGGCGGAGTAGAATTGGTGAGATGTCAGAGAGGAGGAAACTAGCAGGTAAGAATGTGGAAGTTTTACTCGCAGGAGTGCAGGTGATAAGCTGGCAAGGGATCACGGAGTTTAACGAGTAAGAGAAGTTAGCAGCAGGAAGAGAAGGAATCAGGTAGGCAGAAGTGTAGGGAGAACGTCATGGAGGGGAATAGGAAGGTTTGATACAGAATAGAATGAAATTGGAGAGGAAGACAATCGTAGTGTGACAGCGATGCCGTAGTTTTGTTCAGATCAAGTTGGTTGGTGGAGCATCTGCTAAGACATACATAGCATGAATTTCTATAAATTATTCATAACAAAAATTTATTTTGAAAGTGTGGGTATCTATGAATTTAACGCATAGCATCTACACTAAGTTAAACGTAGTTAGCCAAACTATAAAATTTTTTATTCAGTGAGCGTTGGGATTTTTTTTTAATATTTCGCAAAATCGATGTACAAAAATGAACAAAACAATCCATTGACTGTTTAAATTTTTCAAGTATAGAAATAACTATTATCAATTCTCTACAACGGGGTAGAAGATATCACTAGAAAGTAGTTTTAACTTTGACACACCAATATTTCTCTATATTTCCTCAAATACAAATCGTTCAATAATTCAACTAGTGATCTCAGGTCTCTATTGTCACATTGCGAATAGCTTTTACTTTTTTTAGAAGTCTTTATGGGTTACATTGGAGAGTGAATTTATCAACCCGATATTTTGCTTATTATCTTGGCTATAGACTAACCAACTTAATTCAAATTTGAAATTTTTAGATAATGATTCTACGATTCTACGTAGAAGCACATAAAAAGTCGAATAACAGCAGAAAAAAGAAACTCACCCATTAAGTGCCTAGAATTTTAAAAACGTGGAGAATAAATGAGGCTGCCAGGAGAGATTATTGGAACATTCTGGGCAGCGATCGAAACTGCAAGAATGACTGATACTGATAGTGAGTGATTGGAGAACTGATGACGATTATATACAGTATAGACCATACAAAGTAAACCCAACTATAAATGTTAATAACTTTATAGTGAATGAAGATAATCTAATTTTGTTTTTTGTATTAGGTGGAGAAAAAGTTTTCCCAAAAAATGTTACGTCACATCAAAATTGGTTGTATCAGGAACGTGATATATAACAGTTATAAAAATGTGAGTTACTAATGACATTTTAGTGAGTTCATAAATGATACAAAAGTTAAAGGGTCATCGCAATATTATTCTATAAAACGAGTTATATCCAATTAAAATACGAGGTTTGATCAGGAAATTTTTGTGCGAATTTATTTCGAACTTGCATTAAGTTGTTTTATCCCGCATAGACGTTGTTGATGAAAATGCGTTGCTCCTGTGTTAGTTGTACCGGGTGGCCCAGCGAGGTGTGGACGAATAAAAGTTAGGTTTTTTCAGTTATATGAAGGCCAGTCAAAACCACTCACGTATCAAATAAAAGAGAAATGTTTTGTCTGAAGAAAGGTGAATATGTTGAATAATTCTTGGATGTTATTAAAGACAATACATTTCTCTTTTATTTGATACAAAGTTGTTTTGATTGGCTTCATATGACTGAAGAAATCTAACTTTTATTTGTCCACACTTAATTTGCTGGGCCACCCAGCAAAACGATGGGTTTAATCACTTGGATATTTACATTTAAAGGTAAATTTTCAGATGACTTGGACCTTATTTATACTCAGACCTTAATAGCTTTGCAGTCAGGATACATATCCCCGTGTGTAATGCAACAATTGAAATTTAAATATCTTAATCTAAAGTTATTAACATTTAAAGTTAGGTTTACTATGTATGGTCCATACGGTATATGTAGTGACCGAATGACTGAGGGTAGAAGCCACTAGTTAAATGGTAGAGTGACTGTGAGTGGCTAAATAACTGATGGTGATCACAGCTGATTGAAAGACAGGCGGGGATTGCTACTGGATACATCATTAACATTTAGAAACCATGAAATTCTGACAACGGACCAATTATCAATGAAGCTCATCTCTCAAAACAGATATTCTGCATTGGTTCATGGTTTTTGGAGGTGCAAGCTTGTTAACTGAAAGACATTCTGGAAAAATTCTCTTCTGAGTGATTTGGAATTATTTTTAGCCTGCAAGGAAATGGAAATTTTGAAATAAATATTGCTGTAAACGTTTGGTAAATTCATCTAATTTCTGTGTGTTAAATCGACATTGATTTCGCCCTTGCACATGGAATGCGTGAAGCAGTGTCATATTTTATAGAGAGCATAAAATTGTTCTATGTGAAGTCTTACGATAGCGTAGCACACAAACTGATAATTGCAAGACTCATGCTCCTCTAACTTCTTGGCAAACGTTGTCCCAACTAGCTTTAGTTTGTTCCAAATAAACAAGATGAAATACAATTTACAAGCGTGATGTAATCTGAGACAAGCTTGTTAACTAATAAAATTGCTCTCTAGTGTAGGTCGTTAGAAAATTTTGTGACATTATTGTTACAATGCAAATGGAATTAAAATCACGGGTATAGTCACCACCTATGAGCATGGACGCAATTTTGGAATACTCACGCTTGACCTCTACCTCCAGGCTCTTTCCACTATATTCACCACAAAAACTATTAAAATGTTCATTTTTCAGTCCCTCACATCGAGAACCAACAGGCTGGGCAGTGTCAGGTCTCACACCGGAAAGCAACAGGCTGAGCAGTGTCAGGTCTAATACAGAGCAGCAACAGGCAGGGCAGTGCCAGGTCTCACACCGAGAAGCAACAGGCTGGGCAGTGCCAGGTCTTACACCGAGAAGCAACAGGCTGGGCAGTGTCAGGTCTCACACCGAGAAGCAACAGGCTAAGAGCAACAAGTGGTCTGATGGCAGCGGCCGAGACCAACGGTCACAGAGGCTAGCGCAGCGATGCGACGGCTTGGGCGCCACAAAAGTTCCCTAAAATGGACTACCGCCACGATGCAAAATCTGTTTTGAGCTTAAATATAAAATCGCTGTAAAATGAAAACTTATCTAGTATATGCAAATGATGAAAAATAACGATAGAAAAGTATATATAAAATTACTCACCTGCTCGTTCGTAGTCGGTAAACAGCTCCCCGCGCTGAATGCTAAATATAGTTCTAATAAGGCGTTAGAATTTAGAAAATGACTGCATCTATTTCATTCTGAAAAGATTAGGAAATATATTTCTCGAAAGAAATTAAGATGTGGATTTCCCCAAATCAGAAATGTCACAAGTTTTGCCCGGAAGAGCTTGTTTGAAAGGACGAGGAAGGTTTGTTATTGCCTAAGAGGTATAGCAGGAAAGTTGGGTCAGCAGCAGCAGAGGCAACGCGGCGGGAGCGCGAGGAGAGCGAGCGATGCGCAGGACGGCGGACTGCTTTGTGTGGCTGCTGGCCCTGCGAGGCCGGCACGCTTGGCCGGAGAGCGGCGGCAGGCGAGGGAGTGAGGGTTCAGGAGGGAGGCCAGCAAGGAGGCAAAGGGCAAAGAAGGAGCCACATTCCCGACGCCAGGCTTTCAGAGCTTTGTGGATTGGAGTTTAAAGGATGCTGGTATGGGGCTAGAGTTTCGAACAATTTATGCCGTCGCAGCTGTATTGCTGGTAGCGTTAGTTCTTCACAGTTGATTTAGACAAACTTGAGATGCTAACTGTACCGCTGAGACGACGTAAATGGTCTGAAAATCCTGCTTCCGGTTTGCCGTCTCAAGCGCCCTGGCTCAGTTGGTATTGATCTGGACAAAACTGGGAAGCTTGAAATCGGATACAGTTTCAATCGCATGCATCATACACGGTAAACATCACAATATCGAGCTTTTATAGGTAAGTATGCCTTACCTTAACGAATATCTACATCGTGGGAAATATAAGTTTCCTCGTAACGATTTAAAATAATTCAACTTATGCGGGTTCAACTTTCTCTGGTAATTTCCATCCGAATTTTTGCATGTGTCACTCAAACCACTAAAACTCAAGAGACACTGTGAAAAAAACAAAACGAAATTAAAAGAAAGATTAAAATTGAGCGAAGGTAATATGAACAATGTAACCACAATTTCGATTTCTATAAAATACTTCATGCCATTGAAGTACCCAAATTAAATGTTCCTACGTACCAACTGAGCTAAACAAGAAAGAAGCATTTCAACTCAAAGAAACTACCCGGACCCAGCACGCACGCAGCGTTAACAATGTTTATAGCTCATAGTAATTTATGGGCTGCAATTATTTAATGTACATTTTCGAAAATCTAAGAAAATTTAGAAATACTCATTGAATCTCACGGAAATCAGTGATATGATACAAATAAGGAAGAAAGCAGGGCCTCTAATGCTTTGATGTAGCCTGAATAATGTCCAATCAGTCTATCTGATAATGATTTTTGGGTACCTCTACGGATGCAGTGACGATAACCGAAGGGCCTTTTTTGAAAGAATAGCTTGCTTACAACTAGAGAAATGGACAAACGCTTAGAGTAAATACTTTCCTAATGTCTCGAAATCAAAATATTTCTATAAGCATTTACTGTACAACTTAGAAGGTGCATCAGTTGCGTATTGTAGAAAGTGTATAAAAAATTGACTTTACAAATACTGGACAAAACTTCTTCCTTCACAATAGAAATCATAACTATGATCTATTAGTTGAAGTAAAAACGCTGTGAAAAAGAACGCATCTAATCAATCTTTCAGTAAAATAATGCCGACCCTAACACTTACGACGAGAAAATTCCGGGTTCAATCCCGTAACTGCTCGGTACGTTTACCTGAGTAAGCGGCTTCTCTATCGATAAAGTCGATATGAGGAGATTCTCCCACTCAACCTGGGTTCACTCCCTCGAACGTTAAACGTTTGAAATCAATGTAATTTCTAACTAATGAAATTTTAAAACAATTGTATCTCTAACAATCATACATCGGAATCAATCTTTTTTATTCCAAACACATTTTATACATGCAGTTTTCTTTGCATCTTGTTTGATGAGGTGTGGCGGAGCATGCGAGGCGGGTGGTGTACAATTCTATAGACCGACATCAGGACGTGGAGATAACCTCGAAAACGAAGCAGATTGCTAGCTTAAATTAACTCTTTAGGGGGCCGGATACTTTCCACGTACTGTCTGTGATGACAATTTTTTAGTACTTGCATGCGTGGACGAGACCGCAGTACTGAACTAAGTGAAATAATCAACTCAAAGAAACGTAATGCATAAGCTGGCTTCATATCAAACGCTCTAGGAAGAACATTTATGTTTTTAGAAAGCCCTTACCAGTTAATTTGCTTTCTACAATTACCATTCAGTAGCAATTTGATAGGGTTGTAAGTAGCAGTGGGTTTGAGCCAATGTAATTTCTCCCAAGCCTCTACCAAGCAGGGCAACTCTGTGTCTGCCTCATTCCAGGTACACATGAGCGTGAGTTTTTTTTGGAGAGAAAGCTTTTCTGCAGTAATTGAAACTATAATGGGACAATACATCAAACTTTCACCGCATCCTTTAATCTTGGTCGGCATAGTTTTCAAGGAAACTCTGCTTCGTACAACGAAGTGAGAAAATCAAAGTTCCGCCTACAATCAAGAGTGCATAATTTAACAACAGATTTTGAATGAAGTGTAATTTGGGCCTTCAATCTCAGGTCGAACTAAAATGTTGAAGACTGGAAGACCTAATTCTGACGAGAAATGATAATGAGGTACGGTTGAAATTTTCTATTTATTTCAGTTTGAAATTCCTATTATCGAATTATTTTTCGAGCATTGAGAAGTTAATATGCTCGTTGCTAGATTATTTCATCGTGAACACTAAAGCTGAGCACTTGCAACAAACATTTCAGCATCGCAGAGACTGGATGCCCTAGGTCCAATATATAAGTACATTACGTAATTATGAGAAACAGTCTCGTGTGTTTCTTATCGCCAGCAGGTGAAGACCTATATATAATCACAAAGCCATTGGCTCTGTAACGTAATGAACCCACAAACAAATTAGATCACGAAGGTTGTTGTCTGCACAAAAACTCAGGATAAACTCATTTTTTCAGATTGAAATTTGGAAAATTTCTTGGTCGGTTACTTGAATTTTCTCACGCCCTGTTGTGTCACCTGGTTTTGAATAATTCATCTCGTTTTTAATGAGTATTGACAGTCTGAAATTATATCACCAATCGAATTTCCAAAAAATTACGTCGATAAGAATCTAGAATAAAGTTTAACAACTAGCCTCTATGAGTACTGGGATAACGGGGACAACGTGATGTTGTGCAATGAACGGCATTGAGAATATTAGGTAAATATTCTACGTATACTAAATCTGAACCGTTTAATATATGACAAGGTTAACTTAACGCTTATGAAAAGCTTCAATAGTACATAAACACACAATTTTGTACTACATCCCGCTCAGTTCTGTTATATGAACCTTCGGTCGTCCCGGTGGTGATGCATTGAGCCTGGACACAAATTAACAGAAATTTCAATTACAATTAAAACAGGGTTTTGGTACATTTTTCTTCATCAAGATATTCCTTTTTGAAAACAAGTACCTAGTTAACAACCATTCTATGAATTTTCATGCGAGATGATGCAAAACGTTCCCCATTTCGCAGTGTAAGAACAACATTTCAGACAACAGTTAAAGTGACATTGTTAGAGCCAATAAAACCTTTTGTTGTATCCTATTTGAGTAAAATTAACTACATAAACAGATATCACGATTTATGCCTGTTTTTGGAAATTATTCTGGATTTAATTTTCTACAAAGAAATTTTTTTTTGCATCTATTTAACAAAAATTATTAAATTTTGAGTTTCATTGAAAACTAAGTGGCAATGAAATGAGTGGAAAGAAGTGATGTAAAATTCTTTCAGGGCGATTACTAAACCTCAAATTTACTTCCCTAAAGCAAAATGTTTCGCGGGTTCTGAAGTATGAATAATCTTCCTAGAACCTAATCTATCTAAAAACTGCGACGAATTATATCTATATGCTATCAAGCAACACTGCCAGTGAATGATTGACTTTTGCAAAAATGCATCACCTTTCCTAAGAATGACAGTAGTCAGTATCTGTGCGTACGTTTGTAAGTTCATGTTACACTTGTACTCATTTAAAACAAACAATTGTTCAAAAAATTTACAGTTTGGCAAATAATTTTCAAAGTGTTTCATCGATTTGCGCTCCCTGCTCAATGGGACTCGGTGTTTCAATTACGGTAAAGAGTCGTACATTGCCATGTCATTTGATTTTGACCTCGCGGGGCTATGCAAAACGTTGTAGTGTTTTTTTTCACAGAACACTAAATATTTTAATTCATAAGTAGCATCAGTTTTGAAAACCGGAGAACAGCATAGAACAACACGAATGGAGCGGGAGTCGGAAGTGATATTGAAAGTACCCATAGAGTATATATCATGTTAGAAAATTTTAAAGTACTTCCAATGATAAATCTTATTTTAATTAAAAATTCATTGGAAAAAATTTTTGCATCGGAATATCATGGAAGTCTATTGAACAAATGCACAACAAAATGAAGTGTTGGTGTGTGCTCCTACTTCATCCTCAGATCCAAGTTTCGGTGTGTGGTCCTTCATCTCTCGCCTTCTAAGAAACAAACCGTACGTTTTTCAATCAACACTTCCCAGAGACTTACTCTTTAACGTGAAATTTAGAGAAAATTATATGGATTAAAAATTAGTGCGGAGTAGTTCTGCATTGCATTATTTACTCACAATTTCTAAAAGTTCAAACTTATATATATAGGTATTATTCCGACTGAATCCAGCATGAATAAATGTATTTGATGAGAACGGATTTTCATGACGGTATTTTTCGTCCAGAAATCCACATACAGAGATTCTTTCATTAAAACTTGACATTTTTGAGAATTTTGGCTAAGAAATAGATCAGTACAGCAGTGCGGGATCATAATTACATTTCAGAGTGCAAGATATTAACTTTAAGAAAATATTACACTTTATTAACTACTGCACCTAGTGGATAAAAAGCACACAAGTGCATACTCTGTATCTTAAATGACACTATGTTAACCACTGTACGCGTGCTGTAAAAAATGACGTTTTTTTCAGACTCATAAAACAATTCATGGTTATTTTTCTACAAAAGTAGCCTAACTTAATCTAATCAATTCTATCCTAACTTATCCTGGCCTAACCTACTTACCTAACCTATCTTAACCGAACATAACCTATTCTAACCTAATATAACTTAAGTTAGGCTAATCTATCCATGCCTAAGCCAACATATTCTGACGAAAAGTAACCTGACCAATACGAACCTAATCTAATCTAACTCGTCGGAACATAACTTCAAATTTCTTTTTGCCCAGTAACAGTTGACCAGAGCTCGAGTTTTAAAATATGCTTGGTTATCATTGCGATGTATTGAGCAGTTACATTCCACTTGTCGACTTGACTACCTTACGTGTAATTTACCTGGCCGAACCTGCTATTTCTTGGCCACGGGAATAATACACTATCTGGTAAACCTCCATAGTTGCTAAATGTTGTGTGTTCAAACTTTATTAACCAAAGCTTTGTTTTTAGAATATCGATTAGTAAACAGAACGTGTAGGGTAGTTAAGTCTATAGTCGATAATGGAGCCAATCGTCTTCAGGTATATTCTCATTGAGCATTATTCTAATTATCATTGAGTGTGAAGAATGACTCTGACCAAAATACAATATTTTTGTAGGGAATATCTCACCCAAAACGCCTCCTGGGAGATCAGGAATGTGTCGGAGATGACCGACTGCCAAGCATGAAGAGGGCAAGGGAGGCTCCCAGAGGCAGAGGTTGAGGGGGTTCATCTGCCCGCAGGAATTTAATCAGAGTCGCCTATGATGGAGTGGGTGCTGCAGGCTTCCCTGGTCCTGCCTTCCTCTCATCTCTGAACACACGAAAGAATTTCGAGCACTCCAATCATTAATTCAAAATTTTTATCGTTATGCCGAATGAAGGATGAAGAACTGTGAACCTTGGCCTGTTAACTGTTTTCCATGCGTCTCAGGCTTAGTTTTTCAGTATCTTCAATTTTAAAATCGCACAGTTTGAATTTTGCACGTTTCTTGAACTGTGGTCAGTCAGCCAAGGTTGAGGGGATGGTAAGTAAAACTCACTATTCTTCATACGATGTACGGCGATATGTAAGAGTACAATATGTAGGGGAGAATATTATTGAGGACTTTGGTGTCACACATAGTTTTTACGCAATTATGTCCCACTCTTTAATATTCAAAATCCTTAGTCATTTTTCAAAAGAATTTAACGCGTTTCTGATATTCAGCATGTCATGTGTAGTTATCAATTTTCAAACTAGAAATTTTACTAGAAAAAATTGAACAAGAACCTCACTCATAAAGCTAATCGAGAAAAAAATATTCTTTGTTTTATGAATTAAGAACAATGAAAATATCAATAGTTCACAACATGACTATTTACGTTGATAACTCCCTCCAAACAATTCTCGTACTTCTCAGTAAAACATTAATATGTTTCTACTGAATGTCATTCCATTCTTCAATGACAACAGGTTTCAAATTCTTGAAATTTTTCAGAGCTCGATATTGAATTCGAATTTTTGTTCTTGACATCGATCACCAATTGAGCTCGAGCTGGAACTTCTCGCAGGTCATAAAAATAGTAATTTTATATTTTTACTGCCCTGCAGTCACAGAATTTTAGTGCACTGAATGATGAAGCGCTCTGGTCAAGTGTCCATTGAAATCAATGTCTAGGTTCGCCATTTACAAAACTTGAAATGTACTTCGTAGTACCATTGTACTTTGCCAATGCTTTAACGAATCTTTATTAACGTCTTACAAACTCTTGGGCTTACTTGAAACTCCACATAATAATGCTCACAGTGGATATTTATCTCAGCGTTCATTCATGCCCAGGCAATAGAAGACGCTGACTTGCGAACGTATATTATTTTCAATAATAGAATATGCGATAAATTTGAAAATAATTGAACATTTGAAATAATTCCGTACCTGCTTCCAAATTTGTGAACGTGAAAAATATTTTACCTGATATAAAAATATTTTACCATGGTGCGTCAACCATGACGCTCTGATAGGTAGGCTGGGAATGTAAATCAACATCCTGTGAGGCAATAAAACTAGGGCTCCCATTTTTCTATTTTCCCCTTTTTCTAGTTTTTCTATGGTGGTAATGAATTTCAGATCGTTGATGCGTAGAAGCTTACTAGTACGTTTACTCTTTTATATGCACTTTCATCTTATCGGCATTTATCACTTACGTTCGTAGATTGTACGGCATGGAAAGCTGCATGTACCGCACTCTGATGTTCCACACAACAGTGGTTCTTGAAATTATCAAGATGGCTGGACGACTTCGAAATACTGCGATCTAGCGATGGGTTCTGAGGACGAAATGCAGGGTTAAGGAAAATTAGCCAGAAATTTGGTGAGAGTCTGCGGCTAGATCTCAGCGGACGGTAGAGGGAATAATAAATTTATTGTTTATTCAACATTAGTTGGAAATTTGCTAGGCTTAGTGTTCATCAGTGTAAAATGCAGGCTTGATTCTATAATTTTCAATTTTGAAATATATATTCAGGAGTTTAATTTTGATGAGTGACGAAGCTTATATTAAATCAAAAACACAATACATCAGGAATTACGGCATTCTCCAAATGACGGGTGAGCATGCATTATAATTTTCGCAATCATTCGAATACAGAAATTTATCATAGGTATGACCAAATTTTTCGTAATTTAGTGAGATAAATTAATTGCTTCTAATTTGGAAGAAAGTATTGAAGGGTGTGTTTATTGTATTATTTAATGACCGAAAGATTTCAGAAAAATTAAATCAACTTCGACCTATGATTTACTAAGTTAATTCAGTTAATCTATTGACTATCATTGAAATTTATGCATCAAGTAATAAATTCTAAATGAACTTGGAGTGGTGTGTTGGTTCTGTTCAATTTCATCATTAGTTTCTGTCCTCAGGGATGTTTAGGCGTAATTCCTGAAAGGTCAGAGTAAATTAAATGTAAATGTGCGGTACCGTGGATTCAA
>JACJUY010001231.1:104433-153050 GCA_014220935.1 Platorchestia sp. MABIK | reverse complement strand
TACAGGATCAAACAAGAAACAACAGCCCAGGAAGTAAGTCGAGAATGCCTATAGCCCAACAACCCCGTAGGCAGTAAGAAGCAGGGACCATGCTTCACTTCATAGTCTGTATGTCAGCTCAACGCCCGGAACCTTCCCTCACTAGGCATTTAGAAGCGACGAACCAAGCAAGTGCGCGTTATATCGAGTTAATTAAATTAAAGACAATAAAGAGTGACAATCATTAGTATCTTACAAACTACACTAAGCATACAATGCTAAAAATGAACACAATTATTTGTAACAACGTTCCAACTTAATAAACGATCACTCGTTGGACATTGTAATAAATTTGCATGGGACGCAAATGTTCGAGCTCGACTTGCAATCATAAATACTTAGCGTCAACAGTAACAACTTAGATTGACTACAAAACATTATAAAAATTCAACGTTAATATTTTACCTCAAGCGATCAACTGAAAAAACAAAACGAAGCCAAAACAACTGTCATGCATAAAACTGAACTGGTAAGAAACTTTCACTTCTACTTTACCATTTTAAATTCGTTTAAACCGACAACTGAAAGACTCGGAAAAAATATGAACAAGCTTTACTGCCGATACACTGAAACATTAGCACATCAATCACTCTTATTATCACTATTAGTATTCAATTTGTATTTTTTGCACTATTAACATCAAATAAAATATTGTGCTGAGCACTAGAACCAATCGGTAGCAAATGCGGCACTTATTCATTCCAATTACAAGGGTTCCAATTACAATGGAAAAGAAATCGGAGAGTCTGTACTGGAGCGGGAATCGTCGAAAGCTCAAAGTTCAAGAAATATGTTTCCGAGAAAACGTACGCCTACTACTGATTTTAACTGCAAGAAACTGTTAAATCTCCTGAAAGCATCATAGCGCAAGCAAGCTCTGAGAAACGCCACGTCAAGTCTGGACCGTAACTTGAGTAGAGAAATTAGTAAGCCCACTTATTCATTCACCATCGCCCTACCTTCAGAATTCCGTCAACGATTATCCACTTCCGCGTTTCAACCAGGAAAATTGAGCATACGAAAAAATTCCGTGATGCATTTCAAAAATTGGTAACTTTGTCATGCAAATTAGCAGTGAGCACGACTGAGTACGTCACACCATATTACGCGAACATTACTTTCTAAATATTCATGCGGCCTGATAATTGGAAGAACTAGACTTGTGTGTGAAACGTTTCTTTACGGCAGATTAAATTAGATTGTAAGTTAGTTTAAGCCTTCCTAACCACAACAAACGTCCGATCCTGCTCAGTCATAACGATTAGCTCGGAGAAATTCAATGAAGTACACATCTCTGTCGCACAACTCGTAACGCCGCCAACATAAGATGTGAGCACATCGATGAGAGAAAAAACTAACACTAGAATGAAGAAATAAAAAATGAAGACATTAGTGTATGAAATAAGTTGCAAGGTACACAGGTTTCTCCCTCATGAGAGCAGAAAAGAAGTAAATAATGAAAGATGATGTCTACCTAGCAATGAATCTTAAGCCCATGACTAACTTCCTCAAAAAGTATATTGTAGGGAAAAACAAAGGTTTCCACCATTGACGGCTGATTCAAAATGGTAAACTGACAACGTCAGACACAATCAGCGCACCACTCTAAGTGTAACTCAGGAATCCTACATTTCGCCGAGGAGCGCTATGTCCCACGATGCTATTTATTTTCAAGACGCTGCTGTGAGCTGATTGCTTGGTCTTCTTGATGATATTTTTCTTAACAGAGAATGACGACAATTTTAATCTATGGGAGTGAAGAGGCGGCACGGGCTGAAATTTTGTCTCAGATTTCCTACGGCAATGGAAGGAATGAAGAACTCGGATGGAATTACAGTTTAAGCATACAATCGCTGACATGTTACCAAGACAATTGCGATGATGAAAAGAAGAAAGATGCTTCCTAATTGTTATAGTGAGTCGGATTCTTGACTTGTGCTCCTAAAACATTGGTAGACAACTCCTGACGAAGATGAAATTTGAGACGTATGCAAGAACAAAATTATTTTACACATTCATAACAATTTTTTACTCGCATTTCATGCATTATCTCAAACAGGGATGATTACAAAATGTTTCGCACACAATTTTTATATGTGAATCATAACCGCAGACGAACAAAAATTTCCGTCCCTACTAAATAGACAGCAAATAACCATATTTCACGTCTATTTATGTTCTCTCACTGTACAGTACCTCGAGAGTTTGGCAACCATGGCAGTGTTCAAGGCAGCAGTTAAGGAAGCCAACGCTAAAAAGAAGTTTAAAGTTAAGAGATTAGAGACAGGAACAAAAAATAAATACACTCCTAAATGGAAACAGAGCAGGTTATAAGTTTCTGAATTAAAACTCCACGAACAGAACGGTGGAACACTCCTGCCAAACCACACTCACAACAAACCACATCACTTTAGTTCCCGCAGATAATTTACAATCTTCAACAAACGAATGATTCGCGAAAGCGTGACCTCCGAATTGAGAAGGTAGGTTCAGAGCTCTGTTTCAGCTTCGGTTATTTACACGCTCGGTTCCGCTACATTGTAACTTGATAAGATTTGAACTCAACGTATGATGGAGTTTTGGAAGAATGACAAACTTGACGATTAGGGTAAGTTCACCAAAATGGACATGTAAACAAGTCAGAGAAAAAGTTAAGACGTGAAAGATATTAGGAGGTCAAATTTGTCTAAAATCAATAAATTTCGGAGGCAGATAATTAATTCGAAGTATGAATTAAAAGTGGCTGCTGAAAGTCGTTGTTGGTGCTGTGTAGTATCCCATGCTTGGAGTATAAATAACTTTCTTGTTCTTCGTCAAGAAAAAAAAATTCAGAGTGAACGCACAATTCAAAAGTAAACGATTCTTTGAACCCAATAGAATAATTTTTCTGTATGGAAATGATTTGGAGGGAAACCAATTCTATTGCATATTCCCACCCTCTATCCCCCAAAAAATCCCTGCTCATTGTTTCAAATGTGTTCAGATAATTACACAAAAAATTTAACTCGAGTTCAGAAGAAAATTAAGAACGCAATTACATGTAGCCAGTTTAAATGAAACTTGCTTAAAAAAATTCAAGTGGAATAAAAATAACATAACTAATCACTCGTTTTCATTTATAAGAAAAAATCCGTTGAAAACAAGTTCACAAACCCCAATTTCGTGTGACGCAAAAATCCCACTTCCCTATCAACACTGTTCAAGTCATGCCCGATAAAGATGAACACAGCGCCCTTTTCAAACTGTTGGAAAAAAGGTCGAAAGAATGCTAAAAATAAATAAAAACACAGAAAAGCCAACACACTTGATGTTGTGAAGACTTCAACAAAGAAGGAAGTTACAGCTCTAGCGTCAATTGAAAAAGTAAAAGCATCGACATATGTCATAGCTATCGATGCATCTGACACGTTAAGTCAACAGTATTATGTACAATCCATTTACACAAACAACTTTACCAAATACCACACGTATATCGTCAACTTTTTGTCACTGATAAGTCAATAAATACACTATTATTTTATTTCAAAACAAAAAGTTGGGATGTACTGCTACCCAAATCAAAATATTCACAATTAAGAGACCACTCTCGCTTTTATTTGGATCGAATCCGCAGCGACGTAAATTACCGGAAGTTTTGATTAAAATAAACATGGCAAAGGTCGTATCTGATACTGGAGTTTGTATCTCAAGAAAAGTAGCATAAGAATTTCACTGAAAAATAATATACTCGTCACAATGGAAGATGAATGAAGTAACAATTTCATCAATGTTAAACGAAGTTGAAAATTGGTTTATCTAATCTAGCACGGTTGCTACCGTTTCTAACGAAACAACCTAATCTGACACTTGGTGCTGCCTTTAAAAGGACAAAGGCGTCTATAGTTACGTCATCAGAGCGGCCGATTTCCGTACGAGAACTTTTCTTGATGTAAGAGTTCACTCAGTCGACCTAGGTATTATAAGCTGTCTTCCAGATAACCCAGCATAATATTTTGCGATAGCCGATTTTGTGAAATACTGACAGCAATGAGAATTAAATTATAGTCAAGTATTTAGTCTGTACACGTTTCCGTCATTGAATGCTGATACCACCAATTACCATGGCTCAGAACATGAACGCAGGAGTTCCAAGGTTTACGATTATTTACGAATGATTGTAGTAACTCTGAGCGTTGCTTTGCGAAGCCATTTGGCTTCTGGCCATGTCCCCAGGAGGACCGGTCATCATGCGGTGGTGATGCGAATGGGCCATGTGTCGCGAATGGTGATTCATTTGACCTCCATTGCTGCCTCCGTGGTGAGGCATGCCTCCTTGATTAGAACCGTATGGGAGGTGATGATTAAGAGGATGATGAGGATGACGCATTGAGCGAGGGTTATTATGATGCAAAGACTGAGGGGGTGGGGGTGGCTGGTGATGATATGCCTGTTGTTGGTGATGCAAAGCATTAACCATACCGGTATCGTTACTAAGGTGGTGGGAAGAATCCCTTGAATTTCTCCAGTGCCAATCCTTGCCTTTAGGTCGGAATTTACCAGAGTGCTGATGAGACGCTGACTGCATGTGGTATTGCTGCAATGAAACGCCATGGTTCATGATGGACGGATCCATTTCTTGAGGGCTAAGTCTCTCTGTTTTAGGTATAGAGTGTCCAGAGCCTGGTACATGATTAGGCCTGAGGTTATGATTTGCCTGGCTATGACTATGAGAATGGTTTTGATCAACAGGACTCAAACGCTCCTTGTGATAGAATTTCTTTTTAAAATGATGTTCGTAGAAATTATTGGAATGTTGCATAGATTGATGAGAAGCAGGTGGCGGTGAAGGGAGACGGGATGACCCGAGGCCTCCACTCTCAGATGGATGTCTTAGATCCGGGGAAGGAGTTGGAGGAGGGGAAGATATAGGGGGAGTATGCAGTGGAATCTGTGGAGATTGCGGGGTTGGTGGTCTGCCGTGAGGAGATGCAATAGGATTTAACATAGAATGCGGAGAATGAGGGGAGTAAGGGCCTCCTACAGCGCGCGGGTTATCACCGAGCCTGGCCCCAAGACCAGTGACATGGTTTAATCTCCGTTCCCTGTCACAAATGCGAGAGTAACCCTGTGCCGACGCACCGCCTCCACTTCCAGTCAAGTGCGTCTTGGTATTCGATGGATAGCCTTGGTAAGTACAACCGCCACCACCACCCGTCTCCTGACAAGGAGAAGACGTAAGTAAAGTTTCCGAAGACTTCCTTCGCTTGTCTACTTCGGCAGCAAATGCAACGAGCTTGTCGAAGCCGCTGTTGATTTGTGCTTGCCAGCTCTCCAGCTGCGGTGACTCTGGACGCCCACCACCACCACCACCTGGCAACAGCAATATTAAAAAATTGGAGTAACGCTGACGCCAAAGTTACTACTAGCACTATTTTAGCATTTTGAGATATTAGGCTGTAATTTTACATCCTCCTATTTACGTCTTACATGACGCTCGCTCATTAAAATTCAACAGAATTTGCTCTTAACCAATGAAAAATATTCAAGATCTCGAATACTCGCTTGAGAAGTTCCAAATTAAGAACCAACCGAAAACTAGATTGAAGGATTAGAAATGAACAAAAAATTGAAATCCTTCATTGCCAGGTCACTAATTGCTCTAGTTTAAATTACACAATTCACAAACAATAAGAAAGTATGAAAGTAAAAAACATTATTAGGGTGAGAATACAAGCAATCAAGAGCGAGGGTAGGTAATGCGTTGATTTTATGAAAAAATCTCATGGTGCAAACTACAGAAATGTTAGTAAGATCTTGAAATGAATGAAACTGACATTAGGCAACAAAAAAACGATCTTTTCTTGCATATTGGTTATTTAAGAGATTCAAAACTATTACTGAAAAAAAGACTAATGATTAAATGAACAAATCTAACAGTAAAACTCAGGATAGCAGACCTGACAACACAATTGAGGTTAAAGCCATTCACCCTCTCTTTACTGTGATTACGAAATCCATTCGATATTAAAAATAATAATTGTAATTCTACATCAGATATCAATTAGGCAAATACCTCTGAAATTGTTGATATTAAAACTAGAATGCACATCTTGCTATTAGGAAACGCTTTAAAATCCCTGATGAAAACCAATTTAAACAGAAAAAAATATTTATTTCTTCAAAATTTACTTTACCGAAGTTTGAGACTAGAATATTTTCTACTGTAAAAATGTCCAAACTCGAAAATCATAGCGACAAGGCTGGACTCACCACAATGTTGACGAGGGCTTAATTTATGCTAGGGTCTAGGATGAGTAGAAGGTGAAGAGAAGCGAGTTAAAGTACGAGGCCGTGCAATAGAATTGGGCAAGGATGGAGGTCGATAGACCATTGGGTGGAGAGATGCCCGGTCTTGCTGAAATTTTGGCAGCTCATGAAGACCAACGACGTGATATGGATCTTTTTGCTGAAATCCGGGGTAACTGTTGCCTCTAGCAGCGTTGGCAGGACGAGCAGCAGGCCAAAAGTGCGTGGCTTGGGGAGTGGGCATGACGCAGTGAGCGTTCTGCCCATAAGGGCCTCTTGCAACAGGCCCGCGCACTCCATTCAGTCTGGGACCTCGCCAATCTAATACCACAAATGATGGTCCGCAGGTCCATCGAGAGCAGGCCAACCGCAGCACAAGACAGATGCCAGGAAGAGGGATCGGCGATAGATTATCAGGCGCAGCAGGTGTCGACAGCAACGACGAGCACGATGTCGAGAAAAGAATGCCAAAATGAGATGCGCTTACATGCCCCCCTTCAAACCACCCTCAGTATAAGGCTGTCAGTATGTGTGTCGTGTACAGGGAGTAGCTTGGATTTTCAGACACCAAGAAGAAAAATACAGCAGAAGTAGAAACTACATGAATACACCAAACAATATAACTCAATAGAGAAACTAAAAAGAACATCTTGTACGCAGCTAACTACAATAGCCGAGATGTACTAATTGAGAACAAAGAGCAAACAAACCACGAGCAGTGACAAAAAGGGAAGAGTGATAGAATACAGTAAATAGGAACACAATTCACATTAAAAACTGACTAGTGACGAAGTTTAGAAAGAGTGAACTAGAAAAAGAAATGCGGTAGAACAGGATGCGTTATCAGGCCAACTTGGGTGCCAGCACCAGCACAGAGCACTGAAATAGGAGACGAAAGGGAAAGAACGGAAGACAGTCGACACCAGGACAACAGATGTTAAAGCGAAGTGAACATTTACAGGCACAGGCACGAAAAAATATTTCAGTAAATACACATTCATATTTCAGTGCGAATGTACGGATAAAGTGAACTAGCAAAAGTGGAGTACGAAGTGTAACTAAAAGAATATAATTGGGCAAAAACGCACATCCAAAATTAGAAATTTAAAATGATGCGAGATAAAACAATTTTACTATCTCAACTAAAAACAACAAAATGGAGATGCGTTTTTAGCCAAAAACAGTGATAAAAGAGATAACAATTTATTTGCTTCCAGAAGTGCTAAAAGGGTAAGAGCTCAGGCAAGCACTACTTTAGTTACGGTTAAACTACAGCGGCGGGAAAGGTTTATGTACTTACTGAGGATGGTACTGACGAATAATCTATGACTTTGTCTTCGACTGCAGTATAATGTACCCTAGTTATTAGATTAACCCTTTTAGAAGTAGCATTAATCACGATTTACGAGCTGAACTATCGATAGGATAGGAGTAAGGCATGACGACGAATCTGTTCTAATTTACGAGCTCGCCAGCACAGGCCTGGCGACGAACATGAAGTAAAGAAGAAAAATAAGAACTTGACGTGACTACTAACCTGCGTCTGATTTGTGGTCAACAGGCTCCATCTTAAGATGTGGCGGCGGTGGCGGAGGAGGTAGAAGAGGTACGTCGGTGTGGTTATTAACGGCCATATAAGGTAAGTGGTTGGTGGTGCCAATGTTGCTATTCACACTGCGAGGAGTCTCCATAATGGAGGCTCGGATCGTAGCCCTGTTAAGTGAGTGAGCAGAGTCCCCCTCAGATGATTTATTGATGACCTTAAGGTCGCTCACGCGAGGCTTAACGTCTTCCAGACAATTCTTGCCGTCATTCGTAGGGCCGTTAGCGACACGATGATTAGAGTCTTTGGAGTAACTGGTAGCTGCGGCACAAATGGCAGCGAGCGTCGCTGAGGCAGAGTGAGGTAATGTGCCACTATCACCATTATTGTTATTCCCATAACTACTGCTGACACTACCACCTCGACTTCTATAGTTACTATTATTAGCGTTACAGTTTGTACCATCGTTCACATCCATAGTACTGCTCATCGTAGAAAAAGCAGAAATAGACGAATTGGAAACTGCAGTGCTAGATATAGTCGCAGTAGAAATACCAGACGTCAAAGTAATCCCACACGATACCCCTGATATGCTGCTACTGGGAGTATTGGAGCTGGCCTCTTTAGCTGCGGATCTGGAATCAAGTGCTTCCTTAAACGATGCACCTGCGGGACTGCCATTAGTGCTGTTATTAGACACTTGAGACAAAGAAGCGGACGTGAAACCGCAATTCATTGCTGGTGATGATCTTGCACCAGATGAAGATGAAAGAGAAACATTCGTCGTAGAAGATATAGAAGTGCAAGCAGTGGTGATGGTTGTAATCGCAGTGCAGTTGGCTGAAGTGGACGCGTGGGAACTCAGCATGATCCTTTTGTTGGGAGCAGGGGCTGTGGGGGAAGGAGATGCTGGGCGCTTGCGCTTTACGGAATCCGAGAAAGCCATTTGAGTGGATGAAGGCTCTTCGCACCGCTCCTGTGGTTCAACTTTTATGCTTGCCTGCGGTAGGAAAACAATGAAATAAAAAACAATAATTTATTTACACCAGAATAACTTGTCTCAGACATGACCGTGCGAATTATCAAGGATTTGATTTACATACCTGTACACACAAATGAAGAACTTATATTTCTCTAGAGTAAACCGACAAAGAAGTTTACGATAACAGAATGAAAACGAAAATAATTACTATGACTGGTGGAAATGTTCAGGTCTAGTTGCTAAAAAAATTTCGACATTCTATATTTCAAGAAGTTTAGAAATTTACACCGGCTTGGATAAATTTGGCGTTCCCATTCTTAAGGTTTTGCTTCGTGTAGAACGGAATTTTATGATAGAAAAGTTTACGGAGATATAATACAAACCTGAGGCTGCATTTTGTGTTGCTTGTGCATAATATATCGTGCTTGAAGCGCTGCCGCTAGACCTTCCACGGGAGGCGCGACAGCTCCGGAGGCGCTGCTGTCACTTATTTCACCATTGGGAAGGTTGGCACTGCTTTCCCAGCCAGGCCGAGAGGAGTTGACGGCAGCGGTGGGAGAAGATGTGGTTTGAGGAGAAGAAGCAGAAGCTCGGGCGCTGTTATGATTGCAGCTAGCAGAACTACCGTACTTTGTGACAGCAGCAGCGATGGCTGAAATTGCTGATGATGCAGAAGGATGATTCGAGGCTACAGACGACAATGGCTGCAGCAGATTGTGTTCAGACCCAGAGTGACCAGACGCGGTGCCTGTGTGACTGGTGGCAGCGAAGTTAGAGGAGGTAGGGGGAGTAGCACGTAGACTCTTGTGCTGAAGCTGGGCGAGTCGAGCCTCTAGACCATCACGGCCAGGAGATGGGATAGGAGGAGGCATGAGAGGTTTTTCACCCTCGTGGCACTGGATTGCACGAGGAGAACGCGCCCTATTAAACGGAGCTCCAAGACCAGTGTTAGGGTCAAGAGACCCAGAAGTGGAAGCATCAGTAGAGCTTGGTCGGGAGACTGGAGAATAGAGAGGACGTAAAGCACCATCTGGAGTGACAGAAGACCCCCGCGCCTCATCTTGTGCAAGTCGTGAACCAGGCCTGGGAGATGCGATCTTGGAAGATGATAAGGTCATATCGACAGCAGAGTTGGAAAGCGGCTGTGAGGGTGTGGGAGGGGTCGTCAATGTAGGAGGAGTCGTAAGGATTGGAGGAGTGGGTTGGGTGGGAGGAGTAGGAGGAGGACCGGTCGGGATGACCTCTAGACCCCGCTCAGCCAGTCTCTCGCCCAATAGACGATCAGGTAGTCGCGAGTTGTCAGGCACACGGACAGAGATGGAGGCACTCGTAGTGCATGAAGGCTCCGGGGCCTCTACGATCACAAGGTCTGATGAAGAGTTGGAGCTCGATCGCGAGTGAGGCCCTTTCACGTTCGACTCGAGTGCTAGCTTTTCCTGAGACAAATGACGGCGAAGAGCAAGTTTTGCAGGGGATACCTGAAATTGAAATAATTTGAATCAGTGGCAACATTCTAATATTTCTCAAAAAATAGATTTCGCCGTCCATCTGTGCCTGTATCATGGTAAGCTATATAGTTCAGATCACCCTTTCGAGTTTTTAATTTCTATACACCTCGTAATATTTAAGATGAACTTTATCTGCGTATTTTAACAACCATTCAAGATGTTAACTGATTACATTACGCAGTAATCTCACCGAACATCCTAAGGTAGGATGTTCGAAAATGAGCTAGATACATTAAACATGGGGAACTTGAAACGAGCGGCAGTCTGCATACGTCAACTCTAGTGATGTACCGATGTATCGGTATCGGCAGTATCGGTCATTTTTACTGGTATCGGCAAAATTCAGCCGATACTTTACCGATACTTTCCAATAATATGTATTTTATCATGAAAATGAACGTCATAAATCGTGAAAGTAAAAGTATCCAACCTAATAATACCCGTTGTGTGTTTATTTATTTATTTATTTATATATTTGTTTGGTGTCCGCTTCTTAAGAAACATAGGATGTCCGAGTGTGAGGTATCATGGACACCGAACATCTCAGTGTAACATTGAAAGATGGCCCTTATTTGCATTGATATGTTTGATATTTTATCAGGATAGCTTCGGTTAGGATAGGATAGGAAAGGTTGAGTAATGTTGAAGGAATTTTTTCACGGGTCCACCTAGCTTAACGATGACATTGTCCATAGAATTTCCACGGGTCCTGCTACTCCCTAAAAATACCCTTGGTTTATTTGTTTGGAGTCAGCTTCTTCCATTTCTCTGTCATGCTCATAAATGTAGCCATACTGACCGTATCTGTGATCCGAGTTTCACCAGTGCGCAAGTACAATAATATTTTTTATCACGGGTACTGTTATGATAAATATATTTGTTCGTCATCAACGTTTGGAAAATTTGTTCAAGAAAAGTATTGAATCCCGTCATTTTTGGCGGGCCGTGCACACTAGTAATCAAATAAAAAGCCTATTCATACCTAGTAAATTAGTTAGCTAACTGTTGAATTACAGCGTTTCATCAGGCCCGCTAACTGAATTTACTACTTTCAACTCCCGATGAGTCACGTACGGTCAGTGAGTGAAAGCTATGTAGCATGAATAGTTAAACACAGTAAAAACACAGTGGCGACATAAAATTATTATACTTTTGCAACTAAAACCTATCTAGTTTGACCCAATTTCCATTTCTTAACGTAAGTGACATGCTAACAAAAATCAAACCAAATAAATAAAGGTGAAGGCGCATTTTAAAGTTTTTGTAAATTTAATATAGAAGTAGCTGAAAATTCTATTTTAATTCAGCATGTAAATCGCTGTACATTTCGGATCTTGCATTTTTCTTCTGTTTTAAGATGTTTGAAAAATTCACGAACAATCTTATAGTTGGTTGCGTATTTGCAGATCTTTTCGGTTTTGGGGCCTATCGAATTTCAATGTTTTTCTTTTCGCCGAACCATGTATTTTGGTGTGAAGAACACGAAAATGATGACCATTTTGTTGAGAAATTATTCATCAAGTGTTACTAACCTAACCCAGGGTTTAATTTCAAACACCTCCCTGTTAATCATGGTGGAAAATTCGTGGACCCTGCAACAGGTGCACACACTCAAAAGATTGAGAGTGCAGAGCATAGTCTAAAAATGAAACAAAAACGTCAGGGAGGCGCTCACCGACAAATGATATACTCGTCTCTGTGTAAATTTATGCGGCGAAAACGTACCGAGAAAACGCAGTATTTTCATAAAATATTAATGGATACAAGCAAATTTCAGGCCTAATAAATAATTTCTCCACAAAATGGTTATCATTTTCGTGTTTTTCACACCAAAATACATACTTTGGCGAAAAGAAAATATTAAAATTCGATAGGCCTCCAAACCGAAAAGAGCCGTGTTTGCTTCTGCACACTGTGCGTTAGTACGTACGTATACTACTTGCGTTCACGCTGCTATTTCTGAGACTAAATGCTACATTATATTACTAGTTCACGCCTGTAAATGGAGAAAAATATAACTTTTAATTAATTTAGTTGGATAATAACCTCAGATGGCAAAAAAAGATTGCTAAACAGTGAATACTTGTTTGTTCATACATGCTGAGAACGGTATCATACGAAATATAGAGGAAAGATGACACGATCGAAAAACTTTGTGCGGGAAACGAATCAAGCGATTTAGTTAACATGGCAAGAGTAGTTTTATCATTCCTAATCGAAAACTTTATTGTTAATATTGTTATATTATTAGATATATTAGTAAATAATTTTATTAAAACACCCATGTAGGGCTTATAATGATTTTACTTTAATATAACTACTAAAGTATCGGTTTCGGTAGTGGTATCGGTCAAAGTATCGGTATTTCTAAGTATCGGAGTATCGGTATCGGCCAAAAAATGAGTATCGGTATCGGCAAAAGAAATGGTATCGGTACATGAGTAGACTCAACTCTAAGGTGTTTGAATGATTAGTAGCTCGAACTACTAAAGAACGCTCTAAGGATAATAGTACAGATGTTTGGAATGGCCATGTCCGTGCCTGGATTTCAATGTAATAAGGAACTTTAGGGAATGATAGAAAGGTTTCGTCAAGGAGTTCAGAAACATAGTAGACAATCAAAGATGCTTGCTAAAGAATGGCTAGAACTTGCATGAAATATCGAAAAATAGTTCACTTTAAGCTATAGGATAACTCTAGAACCTGTTGAACGTAACAAAGGCAATACGATGGGTTGATAATAAAATGTGTCAATGAAGTTAAAGGAAATGTTCCACATTATTTTTCATGGGCACAGACAGTGTCATTAGAATGCATACACAAAATTTCATTCGAACTCAATGGTATTTACACGAGAGACTCGAGACCATGCTATGTGTCAAGCACTGTTGTTCACTGAATAACTTTCAACTTTCATTCGAATACGGTTTTACAAGATGAATATGGATATACATGCTCTTTGAAGAAGTTGGCTCAAGTCAGCAATTTTTTTGTTTTGTTTTTGAGTCTACTACAACATACAGTGGCTTGTCGTTATTATAGCGTTTTGAATGTTTTTAACTTTCAATGGTTCAGTGAAAATCAGTAAAAAAAATAGGTTCTTTGATTGGCATTATCCTGGAAGTTTAATAGCAATGATCCAGTTCCTAAACATGAGTGTGAATTATTCTCGAACTTACGAAAGTGTGGTTCATTACGGCTATCTCACCGCTGAAATTTTTGACATCTTTATCAGACACTTTTGACAGTAGCCACTAAAGACTGCATTCACACTCCTTAGGAACCATACTCAGGAGGTAGTCCACTGACCTGGGTGTAGTCGGGCTGTTGAAGGCCGCTCACTCTGGCGTCCACCATAATCCTGCGGTCATCGACCGCATTCCTCACAGATAACTCCCTGCCACGCTCGTCTCGAAGTACCAACTCACGCCCCAAAGCATCCTCTTCCCCTCGCACCGCATCTGATGTTCTCTCTTCACTCGCGCTACGGAGAGCGTCCGTGTAGTGTAGCCTGTACGCATGTTGAGAGCTCAAGTGATACGCGCGTGAAGATGCTACTTGCTCAGGGTGGAGATCTTCTCCGCTCTGATTCTGCTGATACAAAACGGCGCCCGAACTGGGAGGGAGGGAGTGTTCTCGGAGTCTTTCATCTTGTTGCCCGGAAGAGCTTGAATGAAGCACTCCCGAATTTTCCCTTCTCAGGGATGCTTGCGCATGTGCATCACGTATGTGTACGCCATCAGACATACGCAGAAGGACATCTCTTGCGGCAACTTCATCTACGCCGCGACCGTCGCTCGTTGCCCGTAAGAATTTTCTCCTATCGTCGACTCTGATCATTTCACCAGGGCGCCTTTCGTTTAGGTGAGAAGTCGGCAAATCGCCTCGAGCAAGTGGATGTGGAGCTAAGGGTCTCCCGTCATCTGCTCTGCTCATGGCGTCAGGCACTCTTCTGCTTAGAGAGGTAGATACTCCGTACGCCTGTTGCTGTGCATAACGTTCAGAGATTTGAGTTCTTCCAAGCGGTTGACTCAAATTTTGCTGGGCTTTGCCAGGACTATTCCGTAAATGAATGGTTGTCGAGGGTTTGTCTTCATTCAGAACATCTGTTATGATGAGTTTAAGTCTATCCTGAGCATCAGGAGGCGGAGGTGGGGCTTGTTGCCCTTTATGTAGCAGCTCTAAGCTGTTTCTTAGAGTCTGATAAGTAGACTGACGCTCAACTGGGCTCCGCTGAGGCATTGGAAGAGTCGCCATAGCGTGCCCTATCATTTGTGGTGAAGAGTGGGGAGGTACAATCCCAGGTGAGGTTTCCTTCACAGCGACAGCCCCTGTTGGACAGCGCTGGGACACTAACACAACCCGAGCACCGTCTTTGCTTGAGGCCGAATTGCGCAGCTGCTGCGGCGCGTGGTGCTGGTACAGGGGTTGAGGCGAGTGAGCCCGCACGTGCACAGCAGGGTGCGCTGCAGACGCCAGGGTCGTTGTGGCAGCTGCCGCGCTGGAAGTGGCAGCGAGGTGAGCTGACGAGTGCCCGTGTGGCGGGTGCTGCTGCAGACGCGTCATCGGATTGTACTCAACGCGCGTGTTGTTGCCACGCAGCTCCACACAACGTACTTCCGTGCCTGGGAAATTACCACATCGACAGTCATAAAACAATAAATGCAATTTTTCGAACATTGAACAACGGTGTAAAAAGAATCCTTTCTGAATGCGAAACTTCTCAAACCAAGTTTTTTTTTCAAAAAAATAAATGGCTATACAACTCTAGGTAAGCTCGTTGATCATATCATTGTTACCAAACAAGCGAACATTTTCTCCATCCAAACAATATGAATTCATTTCCAAGTATTGGAGAGAACATCACTGTTATAAAAGTAGCCGCGTCCGTCCCTCCGTCCGTGTGACCCCCTCTTGATTATGGTATCCACAATACGCAATCGGCTTATTTTTAGAATAGAAATTTTCTGTTGAGCTTTCTCTGTAGAAATTCATGTCGCTTTGATATTTTTAATTGATAATGCGAAAAGAAATGTTTTAAATTCGTTTGACCAGTAACCTGGCCACCACTAAGTATTAGGCTCAAGATTTTGGAACTTGAGTTTTTGTTTTCGAAATTGTGATTTTCTTGAAAAGCTTTGAAGAGATAATAAACGACATTTCAGAATAAAATTCTGGCAAAAGAGGCCACCAAAGATAGAAATATGTCCAACCGCAAGAGAGAAGCAGCAAGAATTCAACAGCAAAAAAAGACGCTGGAGACTATCACGTGTATGGAAGATAAATATATGACTGCAGATAAATATATATGACTGCAGATGACTATATTTCAATTCAGGAGCATTCAACAATACACTGATACGTGTATTGTTGGTTAGGTTAGATTAGATTAGATTATATAGAATATCAGCAGTTGAGACTTAAAGTTTAGGAAAGCAATAAAATAGCATGGTAAATCATGGGAAAGCCATGTTTAAGCTCAGTTGGCCCGATATCTGCCCCTATCATTTTTAACGGGCCATGTGTACTAGTGTAAATAATAAACAGAAAACCCAAATGCAGCATTTACCTTTGCCTCAGAATGTTGTCTATTTTTCAAATGCTCTCTTCTTTTTCACCAGTTTCTAACTGTAAAAAATAGGCCGAGCAACTCACCAGGAGGTAGGACGGGGATTCTGCCGGCTTCAATTTGTCTTCCAGTTTCTAATATTTTCATAGCAAGTAATTCGGGATTTTTCTCCTCTATCTTGCCAATATCAGGAACCGCAGGCCACTCTTGATTGCGGCTGCGGTGTCGCGCCTTAGAGTTGATAGAAGACGCGGGACTGAGTCCGGAGCCATGGCGGCCGGGCGACTTGTCGGAGGGGGGCGCGGTGAGCACCACAGTACTTCCGCCAGCGATGGTGGCCACCCGCTCGCCCACACCGGCGCCCGGCAGCCGCTCCATGCGGCCCAACACGCTAGCCACGGCCTTGTTGTGCTGTTGCACGCCGGAACTGCAGCTCACCGCCGCACCTGCCACTCCACCCTGGATTGCGTCTGTGGCTTGACAAGAGTTCTCCAGCGAGGTGAGCTCATTCTCAAGTTTGGACACTTGCACGTGCAGCTTCTTGCGCTGCGACAGAGTCAGGGAGATCTCACGCAAAATGAAATCTTGGCTAATTTGCGACGCATCTATAGCCTGCAAAACAAAAATGAAAGCACTGTAAGTCATCTCTGCAAACAACCAATAGTAAAATACATTTGCAATTTACAATAAGAATGTGTAGTATTGTGTACACTGGTTCGCACAGAAATTCATCCAGTAGATCAGGAGGAAAGTCATTTTAAGGTATACGTGTTTACAAACTGGCACGATTCTCAATCTCTCCCCTTTCCAAGTTCGATCGCAAGTTACGTTCCATAATGTTTTGATCTACACATTCCGCTGCCAGGGGCAGACACGCGGCACCTAAGACGAGGACTGGCGTGAGTATCAAGCACGCACACGTTCAGAAGAAATAAATACCTAAAAAAATTTTTAAAAGTTCATCCCGTTTCAAGACTTGCTTCTGGCTATTTCTTAGGAAAGACTTCAACTATTGCCTAAATGACGAGCTGGGCCTATTTTATCGAAATAAAATTGCGGCAGCAAGAAGTAATTTATATAAAATGTCGACCACTCAAAAGTTCTGTCTCGACTATACCCGAGAAGCATGTGCAATGATTTGAAAACATAAGAAAGTATTGCTTCAGAGAAAAATGAAGTACAATGATTTAAAAGCATTTTGGGAAATCTATTATTATTCTTCTTCAAGTATGAAGCTTGAATGAGAAAATATAAAGTTCAAAATTAGACACATGGCGCTAACGCGACACTCGAAGAGGATCAGTAGAGAAAATGTAAGAAAAAGACAACGTTGGCGTGAGCTACTGACCCCATTGACATGTCCATTGTTTTTGTTGGCGGCGTACTTGGAGAGAATCTCGTGCTTGCGCCGCCTCACGAGCTTCTCCTGCTCCTGCTCTGCTGCCGCCACGCCTTGCTGCAGAGCCGAGACGTGCGCCTGCAGCTCCTTGTGGCGCCACACTATCTCCTGACACACACACCACACCTCACGGTTACTCCCAGGCCACGCAATATGCTCACCCTCTCTTTCCACGCCCACAGTCTTTCTTTACAACATCGGCCAGCGAATTAGCAACGTTTTGTATGGCAAGGTTCATACATCTAAAAAATTAACCCATCGAACATTTCAGAAAAATACCAAAGGGAAGCAATGTTCGGGCTTGGGGAATTTCTGAGCTCCAGAGTTCAAAGCAATTCACACAACTCAAGATTGTAAGTCAGTTGTAAGTTCAAGCCAGAGTAAGTTTTAATTTAGCTCAACTGTCCCTAACCACAACAAGGGTGTTCCGTTCCAAGAGAGGAAGAATAAGGGTATCATTCAGTTTGGACTTGAGTGAACGGGGAAATTATGCACAACCTGTGTCCCTACACAAGATTCTCCTGCGCATTGAAACAGCAAGCTAAGAAGTAAGTTTATGAAACAAGATAAAAGGTGAAGAAGCAAATTTTAACACATTTCCTGCGAAGTGACCCACCGGTGGTCACTTTGGTGATTTTCATAGTGCTGCTGACCCACCTGCAGTCACTAACTCATTTTTTATAAATTCTTATTGAATGCTAAATGAATGCCCATCCAGTTAATGTTTACTATTTTCAAAGTTGATTACCACAATTGACTTTGAATTTGAATTGAATATTGAACTTCAGTTTAACCCATCGCAGTTAACCTGTTAAGAGCTGAAAAACAGAACAGTGAACGGGAAGAAAGATGGTCCGTTACCCCCAAAAAAAGAACTAAATCTCACTTGGACAAAAAGGCCTACCAAGCTGTCAGCTCGGCACCTTATCCCATCCCCCCCAAGCGCTTATTACCATAGACACAATAGATATATCACCTTGAAGGAGACACGAAACTCAATAATTTGTTCGTATTTTCAACATATCAATAGGTCACGTTTTCATTTCAAATGTTTTTCGTGGTATAAATTATATCGCAGTGAAATGTGTTGCCAATATGATGGCAGTCAATAAATAGCAGGATGATAATACCCTTAGCTCTGATCATGTCCTCATGATTGTGAAGTGATAACCTCATTACGTTGTACAGAAAATAAAGAGTATAGTATTGCAGAATTCATTGAGAAATAGTTACTTTGGCTCTATTGAGCAGGTCCTCAGGATTTGCTGCCGCCATGCCCAACTCAGCGATGCGGGCCTTCAACAGCGTCACTGAATCGTCGATGAGCACTTTGATCTGACGCTCGAGTTGGGCTGCGCGGGACTTCAAGGACTTGTTCTTAGCCTGCACACAAACCGTACTTTTCACTGATACGTCGACTGCTGCGCCAAATATATCCATGGGTCTGCTGAGTTTTTCCTCAGTTCTAGTGAGTTATGAGTCACACCAATTGTCAAACAATGGAAATCCTAACAATATACCAGTCGTTAACATTAACAAATAAATAACATATATAACAGTAAATTTTTTCCAATTCTATAAGTTTTTACGCAATAAGACACAATGTAATATAGAAAACAGGATAAAAAAAAGTTTCTCAAAAGAGTCTCCTGCTCTTCCGTTGATCGACCATTTTATCAACTAAAATAAAATAGAATACTCGCAAGTTGATGTACCAAGACTCTCTTAAACTGGGAGTATTACGAGTTAGCATGAGAGGAAGTAAGACTGACCCGCTCCTCCTCAATTTGCTTGTTGACGAACACGGAGTAGGAGTCATGCCGCATGCTCTCCAGCATCTCCATGAACTGTTGGCGGAAGGAGTCGAGCAGCACCTCGAGGGCGTACGGCGCGGACGTGGAGGGAGGAATGGGAAGCTCCTCGTGCCTCATGATGCCGTCAGACGGGCAGAACAACGACAATTTCTGGTCTATGCAGCCAGGTGCAGCCTCTTTGTACGTCTGACGCACCTCTTCCACTAAATAAAAAGATAAATTATTTTACCACAAAATAAAACAACAGAATAAAATGCGTTTCTACTTGTTCCCGATGAAAACAACTACGCAACAATGACTTCCATTTGCTCAAATAAACTGCACCTGATTGTGGAATTCACGAAATGTTCTGTAAAGCCTTCCCCTCATATCAGCACTTATTTGAGGTCGTGAGCCACTTTGTAATGTAGTAAGTACAATTAACCTAGAGGGCGTTGTGAGGCAGATGTAGCTGTAATCAGCGGGCGTTCGAACGCGATCTCTCTCTCTGTTGACACGTAGCTCCCATGATACTACGCCGTGACACTGTCCTCTTGGTGGTACTACTTGAGCGTATGCCTGGCCTATGTTCCTGGACCCAGTCAGCGTGTGGAGCAAACTACGTAGAGTTGAGCTGTTAACTATATGTAAACGCATTCTATGGTATTCTGAGACCACACCTGTGTTCATGTTTAATGGCCGGATTTTAACCCACGTTTTATAAAAAGAAAAACAAAGTACCTGTTCCTTCTGTGTTAAATAACGATGTTTTGTTCGTGAAGTGTTTAAAGAACCACCTGGATCAAGAGCCCAAACCAAATCATTACTCACTTTACCCTCTATTTGGACGTCATTCAATTTCACACCATTGCATGATCAAATTAAATGAGAAATATTAACTGTTACGCATTTCAAGTATGATAAGCAGAAATTAGATTCCTACATTTAGTGTTCTCAATTGTTTGAATAACTTGATCTTTTCGTGTTTCTGAAGTTCAGCTCGTTAAATCTTTCAAAAATACTATTTTGTTCTAGAAACTTCGTATTATTGTCACTAACACGTGCTTCACACCCTGTGAAAATCTTATGCCTGTGGCAACAGTAGTTTTTGAGTAATTCTGGAAAGTTTTGAAAGACGAGGGGGGTACGAATAATTTCGTCGCTAACTGTATATTTATTAATTTGAAATTCCGGCGGGTGTGCGAATAATTTCGTCGCTCATTACACTACAGGAATAAAGATAAGGGTGTAGGATATACAACTATAAGTACAGTAAAGAAAACAGGATTAATTTATAAATTATTTTAAGCCTTCCTAATCACAACAAAAGTGCTCCAAAGAGCGAAAAACACCATTTGGTATAGAGTTTAGTAAACGGGGAATCTATGCATAAAGAGTGTTCCCACACATGATTCACTGCTACTAGAAACATTAAGTTGAGAATAACTCAAGAAACAAGATAAATGTGAAAAAAGAAAGAGTGCTGAAATTCACTGCAGCAGTGAACTGGAAAAAGATGGTCCGTAACAAAACAAACAAACCTATTCCATTTTAACACAGGAAGGCCGACCTTACTTTCAGCTCGAGACCTCTCATTTTACTAATTCCAATAGATACAGTATTTGTATCCCTCCGGGAGGAATCTCATCGATACAATAGTTTTATCCCACTGAGGAGAGTGATAACATGAAAAAACATTTTCTACGTAGAGGAGAGCTTTTTAAAACTGTTAACTGTGGTCCATAGCGCGAACACGGTATTGAGAAAATGTGTGACGACGCGCTAAAACGTTGATGTCACTAAGAGGGAGTGGAAGGTCAACTTACTCTGGACGTTTGTACTGAGAAGCGTCTGGGTGTGCAGGAGGTCGAGACCATTGATCTTATGCAGCAGCGGCGCCTTCTTGCCCACGCGGCCGCCCTTTCTGCCGCCTCGCCGCCCCCCGCCGTGCGGGCCGCCCTGCATGGCAGTGCTGCGGCGACTCGGTCTCAGCTGCACCGGAACAAAATTTGACATCAACAATGCACTCCAGGATCTATGACGAACCCGATAAATTTCAGTCTGTATAATCCTAATTTGCATTACATCCCTTCCATAGTTTTCCAGATCAACACAAAATATTTCCCAATCGATGTTGCCCAACAATTCTGTTTCAATTCTAAGTATCCAAACTCATTGATTTTCTTATTTTTCTTTTATTTTTACACTCTTCACTTTTCTTACACATTCGGCGTCCGTGACTTCAGCATTCTTCGAGAGAAGAGTGAAAGATTTGTGGGATGAGCACAGACTTTGTTGTACGCAGTCTGTCATCTGCTTTAGCGTTTTGTTGCGCACGTTGTGGAGTTTACATGTTAAAAATTAAAATATTCATGGTTAAATTTGAATTTAAAAATAAATTGAATTCTTTTTAGCTAAGACGGGACAAAATTATATTTAAAGCGATGTATGAGCACTATATTCGGCTGGTAACACAGTCTTCAAAGGGCTGTCAAACAATAGGTAGCCAAGATGTGTACTATATGTACAAAAAGTAGATGAATCGTATTGAGAAAAAGAACTAAAATGAAATGCACGGAGCGCCCAAGTCAGAAATCTGAAGGTGAGAACAAAACACCACATTCCAAGCCACAACCAACGACGATCAAATAATAAAAACAAAGCGTGAGAAAAGTGTTACCGAAAGACCAAAGAGGACTAGTGATGATGAGGATGGCAACAAAAATGACGTATGAAATTCTAGAAATAATCATACTAATTATCATTTGTTGTCAAATTTTAGTTCCATGAAATTGAGCTAAAATCATCAAACGCATACGTATGCCTCGGACAATCTGGCAGCGCTTTAGCTCCCCAAGTGAACAATAAACATCTGAATAATTTGAAAATGTTGGAAAACGCGCTTGAGTTTTAGAAGCATACCTAGGTCTAGTGCGTGAGCGTCTTCAAAACTTACCACAATTGGAGGGTCGGGGTCATCAATTATAGGCGGTTTATTTGCTGCCGCTCGTCTTTGAGTTCGTCTTAGAGTGGTGGCGGCCGCTGAAGAAGGGCTGTTGTGTGGGCCAGACTTCGGTTCCATCAGATCAGAAGTGAGCGCTACTTCAGACTCGCTGTTACTTTCTGCGTGAGTCGACGGCGTCCGGGAGCAGCTGCTCTGGCGACCCTTTGTGCCTCGCATGGCATCAGATGAATGATGATCCTCGTTATGGCAGATATCAGCACTGAACGGCGATGAAGCAGGGTTTACAATCCTACAAGACCCAGCAGTAACAGGAGCAGTGGTAGCACCGACACCCGAGTTGCTTCCAATGCTGTCCACGCTGCCACTGCTACGCTGGCTGCGGCGCCCGCTCCGACTGCCAGCAGAAACAACGCATCTGCCGCTAATGGTGTTCGTGGAAGCAAGATGCGAGGGATGACAGCCATCGACCGAGGGCTTGCATAAAGAGCTTACTTGAGTAGGTGACGATTCACGGAAGAGTTTGTTTGACAAAGGACCATTTACAGTTGGATGCTCATCTAATCCGCTGGAGTTTGACACAGAAAACGATTTGGAGTTGGAAGAAGAGCCTCGAGACGAAGACGCAGAAGATATTGAAGACGCTGCGGAAGATCCACCACCAACGCTGCCACCACTACACCAATCGTTCCAAGCGCGGCGTGTTGTGGGTCCAATGATGGGAGTCTCCTGGAGGCGGGGAGGTCACGGGTCAGGGTCACAAGGGTCCACCAAGCTTCCGCGGATCTCACTGCTCCTACTTACTCAACCAAGTTTTACTAGTCAATTGGGTCCTGGAGGCACAGTCTCAAAATATCCGGCGGCTACATGAACAAAACCCACCATGTATCAATGTCTCGATTTGCCTCAATACTACACATTTACACGGCCATGAAGATGATTCTGGTCAAACTTTGACCATCAGATAACAGATGAAAGCGTGAAAGATGTCACATTGATCAAGAATAGCATAAACAGAGACATGAGACCTTGTTCCAAGAGCAGCAAAGTGAAGCAGCCAATCAAGAAAATAACCGGATACCTCAAGATAGAGGACACAGGCAAAGGAGAGCTATTTCACGGTGACACAGACCCAAGTTTTCATCCGTTAAAAAGGCCACTATGCTTGGAAGGCGTAAGTTTTGAGCCCTCTCAAAAATGACACAAAAACAGTACAGATAAACAAGCAACGGGGTAAGAGCAAGCGAGCCAAGCATTTGAACACAGTCTACATAAATGATGAGGCCTACCCTGAGTCAAGATTCGTAACCAACAGAAAGAGCAAGCAAGGGAACCACTTGTGAAGAAATACATAACAAATACACCAACTTACCAAAACGCAGCAAATGGGATGAACTGGCAAGAGTCATGATAATAGTAAAATGAAAACTAACGCGTTAATACATCCCAAGAATGTGAACGTATTCTAGCGTTGCGTTGCAACGACCAATGAAATCGGTACGGACTTCGATAATTTACCACACGTATAGTTTTCACATTTAAATAGTTATTTAAAATTCGACAGGTTATGAATCAAATTCATTGTCACTCGATTATATTTCCCTACACTAAAAAGCTGTAAATCTTAGTGGAAAACGATGTATAGAAAAATGAGTAGCGTCAAGTCCAGGAATAATGCTGCATCGGCAAACTACCTAAATCTTACTGGCAAGTGTTTCAACGAGCAGCAAAGGTCGGTAGTAATCTGACAGATCAATTCTGTGAATTTGATTTCTGAAATTTTGTATTTCGTTCGAATATATAAAAACAAAAACGAGCCAAAAACAGACTCGAGTCTGGCGTGGGCAACCCTGAGAGCTCACAGCCATGCTATCACGGACTTACAGTAAAACTCTAATAATGGAAAAAATACTAAGAATCATTTTAGAATTGATGACTACTAAAGCGACAGGCAACGAGTTGTCCGCTCGCCAATGTGAGGGTTGAAAAGCACTTCGATAGACATCATTAGCAAGAGTTGGCATGAAGTGTGAAGAATGAAACACGAGAGGAATGCGAGCTACTCACTTCATTGCTATTTTCTACGGAAGAATTGGTAGAGCTGGTCTCGCTACTATGTGGCGACGCCTTGCGCAAGTGGTTTGGCGCATGCCTGCTGCGGCCTCTCCGGGCTGTGCCGTTGGCAACCGCGTTGCCGTTGTTGCTGTTCATCACCACCATAGCAGCGGCGGGGTTGTCTTCAGCCTGCAGTGACACCACACACATCTTGCCATCAAAACTTACTTGCTAGAATCAGCACGTACACTCAGTCATCCATGCTAACCAGCACGCATCGCAAGAAGTCGAAGAACCACGCTATTTTACACCAAAGTAATTTGCCAGAGCCGGATTTATGGATCAAAAGCTAGAGATTGGCCAGGAGATCTTACACATTTCATACGCATCATTTCATATCTTGTTTCTCAGCTTCCATGAAAAAGCTTCAACTATGGAATGCGAAAAGGTCGACTGTAAATTTGGTTGTTTCCAATAACTCATGAATAATAGTTTTCTTACCGATGCATCTGTTACGTTCCCCTTTCAAAGAAGTAAAATGGTACATTGAGTTGAGAGCTCATGGTCTCTCACCCATGAGATAAATCCGGCACTGTCAGAGTTACTACGATACACTGAATTAGTCACATTTCACTCAATAAAAATATCAACAAAAAATACTGAAAAACTTGCATGACAAGACCAACAAGTGCAGGTACTTCTATGAGTGTAGAAATTCGAAAAGAAGAATTAAAGGTAGTTGTACGGCGTTGAAAACAAAACCTCATAGGTAGAAAAAATATTTAGACAAATATGTTAATGACAGAATAAACTACAAGAGGGTAGTACAGAGTACGGAACACACATATTTAGCTGTAAATGTCTATCTCCTTCGTAAGACGTGCTATCGTTAGAAGTAACCCACAGAATAAATTGACACTTTTGCTGTAACTCGCCACCAGTTCGAATGCTAGGCAAAAAACAGCAATCATCAATCACTCAGCTGTATCACTCATTTCGCCGGATCAGTCCAGCAGTAATCTAGAATAGAACATGGCAACAGAAACAAGCCAAGTGGTCCATTTTTGGGTTATCTCCATGTCCCGTGCCGTCTGGCATCAGAACAAAAATTCATCGAGTCATTCATTTTCACGTACAAGCTCCAGTACACTCATTTCAATTCATTTGTACATTCATTTACGCAATTTCTCTTAAAGCGGCCTTTACTCTTGGTGTTATCCCATGAGTTGATAGTTTTTTGCATTATTAGTGGCATTAGAGCCAAGATCACCTCTTTTTTTACGCCATGTTGATGCCTCTAGCCGATGACACATTATAATTAATATATGAGTTAATTCAATTCTAACATCTGGTAATCAAACAAAGAAATCATCAACTAATAAGGATTAGTAACGTTTCCACTCTTACCCAATTAAAGAAAATAAACACCGTAAAGCAATTTTTCACGCTGAATCGTGCTATTACTGGCAAGTTATAACTGAAACACAAAAGCACGCGAAAATCACTTCGCTTCTACGGCAACTATTCTTACGCATCTGAACTTCGAGTCATGGTGCAATAAAGGAAAGTGGGAAAGATGTTCTTTTTTATATTTGACTAAAATTTTTCTAAAAAAGGAAAAATCCCCCTTAGGCATCAGTCTCAAAGCAAATAATTCCGAGCAATTAAAGGTAGATTTTTTGGCAGAAAATGGAACGGTTAACGCTCTCAACATTAATGTGGAAAATAGATCAGAGAAACACGCAAAACCGAATGAAAATCTTTCCTTTCTAGCCCTACCATTCATTGCCACACAAATAAACTGTAGGGAAATTTAAATGGTCGAACAAAGTTGAATAATGAGCCGAAGTGTATTAACTGAAGTGCTACTAAGCTAAAATCTGCTGCTCAGACAACGAGTCATGAGTGCCTGCGTGAGAAATTGATATGGACCGTCGAAGACCGCAGATCAATCATGAAAGTCTCAACTTGGCGCAAAATCTGCAGCTAGTTACAGCTGTGGGTAGCTCAGGTGATGTATCTAACTGAGGAGGCAGACCAAGCGTCTCCAACTGACAATCAACAAGAGAAAGAGGAAAGCAGGTAAATACCGGCATGAAGAGGAAAAAGTTCGTATGCCTTTGGTTTGGGTTTTTCAAATGCGAGTTCAATTTTTACAATCAACCTAACCAAGGAACGCATTACAGGTAATTCGCAACTGTGCTCTAAGCTCTGTATTGCGCGTGAAAAACTTTGAAAACCAAGTTAAATGAGAAATGTATATTGCACATGAATCCGAGTTTTATGCGAAAATGAAGTGTAACAGGCCGATTCAAGAAGTGCGATACTATTTTACATGAACCTACACTAAGTAATGCAGAACGAGTGTGACTAGGCCGAAGGAATACAATAAAGCCGAAGCATTAATGATATGTTGGGCATCATTGAGAATATATTTAAAATTTTCCGTATTCAACTGATATTTAAAAAAAAAAATAAATGCCCGGACAACGAGCGTTAAATCTGAGCTACCTGGATATGAAGAGGTTGAAAAAAAAGAATTAGAAATAGATTAAGAGCAACTCTGAGATGTGAAGAATGTTGATGAATGGATTAAATGGAAGTGAAATAGGAAGTATGAATAAACAAGGTAGGGCTGAAACTCTCGAATGCAAACAGATCGTGAATGTAAAACGTGCCCAGACAGCACATGCTATTCTTTCCGTGATGAATTTTTTTCAAAACCAACTTTTCTCCATTATTTAGTGAAAAAGTGCAAAATGAAACGGAGGAGATTAAATTGATAAGCAGAATGAGCATATGGAAAGCTTGACCTGGGGTGATGCGGACCCATGACTGATAAGATAGGCTCTAGGCAATGGGAGTCGTTGTCACTTTAGCATTCACGAGTAGTTTGAGAAGAGAGGCGAAGCAACACGACTTATTATAACCGCAACAAACCCAAACCTGAACAATGGTAATGAGTGAACGAGAGATGGCGACACTTACCACGGGCGCTAGTTTCTCGTCTGTGAGCTTAGATGAGCTCTGCAGAGGCATGAAAAACATCGAATGTTGCACATGAGGTCGCGAATGAAGACCTACTCACATTGGACGCGGAAACTTTTACAAATGATATCGACTAAACACAAAAATTCACAAATGAAGGATAAAGAAGCCATGATAGTACAACTACGAAAGACCAACTAGAAGAGAAATGCAATCATTGAAGGCGAGTTGAAAATAAATTACTACTTCTGCTGGATGCACCGAGAAAAAAAGGGCAGTCTGATGCAATACACGGACGCACAATGCAAAAAAACAAAGAAAAAGAATCTCTATCAATAACTATCACCTAAATGATATTCTGTATGTATGAGTACACCATTTACAATGAGTGAATGGTTATTTGATGTAACGCGCGATAAACGAAGCAAAGCTCAACCATCGTACAGAACTGCTAGGGGGTGGCACCCTCATATTAACATCGGACGCTTCTTCAAGTGGACACATGGCTAAAATACCCACAATACTGCTTTGATAGGCACTAAAAATCACAGAGCATTGAAGACCCAAACAAAAAAAAAGGCTTCACGCAGTTACAGCCAAGAGAAGTAGTGAATAATCGTTCAAAACGCATCGAAGTAATGGCGTCAGTAGGCTAGCAGTAGAACAATGAAAATCCTTTGGTTTCGAGAACAAAATTATCCCATTTACTACTGCGTGCACGCGCTCTCGTAAACTCAGCAACTTGGGGGTTCCAGCAACAGCGTACGGCTCAACACGCTCTCCTTCACCAGCTATAACACTCATATTATTTGCTGGTCACTCACACTTCTAAGTCAAACCTCGGTCACGCCAAATCAGGCTGCACACGTCGGCACAAGTACTCAGATGCACTCACTATGTGAGGCAGTTTATTGAGACTTTAATTAATTGAAATAGTGTGAATTTTAACTGAAATGAGGAATAAGAACTTGAGTTCAGTTCTTAGTTTCTGAAAAGACGTCAAATACCTGGCGACTGACCTGAACAAATCTACTGACAGTTGCGTGAGCAACGTCTTCCAGCGCTTTAACACAAGTATCGCGTAACACTCAATGGAGCAGAAGTTTTGTAATAATGGAAAAAATGAAAGATAATTCGCAGTGTTGGTATTAAAAACTTGCCCTAGCGTCGCTACGTCTGAAACCATGAATTTGTTTTATTCGAAAGGCTTAAAGTCTGGTGCTTAGCTTCTTTTACGCAACAATGGTCAGCAAATGGTTCTACACATATTTTTGGATTTGCATCTTCTGCATTCATTTTTTCAGGGGTCTCAAGAAAGTATGGAAACGTTTATCAGGTTGTAGACTAAGCTCATACATATCGTATTGTTGGCTGTATTCACACAGCAGTTCTATCACAAGAAGCATATAGTATTCCTAATGAGCAAGTGGCATAAACATTATAGTTACTCATACAACAGTCAAGCCAAATAAAAATTTCCCACAAAATTCACGTGCACAAATGTCTTAGCACTAATTAAAACTTACAGCGTTATCTTAAATTCGAACACACTCGCCAAAAACACAATAACAAGTCCATTTCATGGACAAGAAGCTCAGGAGAGTCTTCACTGCAAATGAATGAGGGTGACTCGCTAAAGCAGAAAGGCATGTCGGTTGCGCGGAGGCGGAATGTCAACCATGAGAATGGTAGCCAGTCTTCCAGCCCTCAACCATTTTATTGCAAGTGAGCTAGATTTGAGGTAGTGACGCGACTGAAGATTGCCACAAAGATGCTAACCTTAAAGAGCACCTTCGCACGACAAACTCCTTTTCGAGTTAATATCAACAGCATAAACTTAGACAAAAAATTTTCAAGTCCAGAACACTCCTGACACAACTTAACAAAGTGAAGATATTGAGGTGCATTTGAATGATCGCGCACGACAGCAATTAATTTCAAAAGAAATAGAAGTCAAAAGTATGATTTGCCGAATAGCCTTGACGACGATGAAATCGTGATGAGTAGAAAAGGTTACCATTCGGCCTACACATTATCAAGTTGTGGGCAGGAGTCATGAGGCTCTGATGTTATGAAGTAGATGGCCTCACCACCAAGACAAAATTCTGTGTGGTGATGAGGCCGCAAATCACGAAGTGCCTAGCTTAGTGACTACTTGCTGTGGACTTACCCTTAGTTTGGGATTCTTTACTCTTAAGAAATAGCGCTCCAACTGAAATGAGGAGAGTGGAGAATACCAATTATTTAAGGTCCAATTGAAAATAAATATGATACAATAATTTTGTTCCAAATTAAAAAAGAGAATTTAGAATAAGCTATAGTTATCTACAATAAATCATTGAGGGCTCGAAGGTCAAAACACTGATGAGGCTTGTTGCGGTGAGAACATGTCTCAGTTGATGAAGGTGAGGCGGCGGTGGCGGCAGCATCGTCACCTCAGACAAGTCACAGAAGCACGTCGCTCAGGTCCATCTCATCTCTACTCCAACAATACAAATGCTTTCTGTCGGTCAGTGTTCATGTCCCTCACGTGTGATCAAACGTTCGTTTTTAATACAAATGAATCGTTCATTTTTAATGGCCATAAAATTATCGTGAAAAATCAGGCATTTGTAGACAATCTCTGTAGTCTACTCTGAGATGCATCAGTTCTTAAATCGCATAATGGCATTTTATAATTTAAGAGTGTTGAAAAGTTACCATAAGCAATTTGGCGGTATTAAAACGTCGCCTCTCCATGATACACACGCTCAATAAATATTTCTTCATAAAACTGCGTCAGCTCGAGATTTGCGTTCAAAATTGAGATTACTTCGCAATTTTGGGGCCAGGAACGACACGCTGTAATCAAAATTCTGACAAATGGAGACAAAAAATACCCAAAGATTACTTGAGCCTTTGTTTACGTCAAACTTGTCATTAATATGAAAACCTTGCTCTCAATAACTTAGGACGAGAATTGAAGGGTAATGTAGAAATTCTGCACGACGTATTCAAATGATTGATAATTAGTGACGCATTTTTCATAGGCATACAATCTGAAACCAAATCAGAATTGAAGAAAAGTTGAGTAAACTCAACATTTGTAAATGATGTTCTACATTATAGCAGTTAATTTGAGGAACGAAATTTACTTTTTCACCGACTTTAGACGTTTCAAATACTCGACTTTCTCCTCAGTACTATTACAATAACCTAAATGTAATGCTGTCAGAGGTGACAAATACAGCTAGCGTTGTATTACCTAATAAGATTTACTCAGTAATATCGTTAAAGAATCCATAAACGATTTATTCCTTCGGTTGTGTTCGCAGTATTATTTTTTCGAAGGCTGGAGGATTGCGTGACGTAGTGCGATATTCGCGACATGTGTAAGAATGAGCAAGAATGTTGATGGAGGGAGGAGGCGAGGGTGGTGAGATGCTCTGTGACGTGACATGAGGTGCGAGGCGCGCCGAAACGACCACAGCGCTACAGGGACGCTCACAAGCTATCGTAAATGCAGAGTACACACATCAATGGAAAACGTTTAGCACTAACTTACAACAAACACGTAACCTCTCAAATATTGATTGATGATCCATTCAGATAAAATCTACTTTTAGATGAGTGAACTTCAAAACTAGAAATATACGAGGATTCGTCAATTGTAGATATGCAAGACAGGATCTAGAAAACCTTTGAAAGAATTGAACAGCGACAGTAGGAACTGCACTGGGCTACTCTTAAGAACCAGAGCATATAAAGATCTCAGGTTGCTCACGCTCTTCAAACATGATTGTGCACAATTCAAAATATACCAAATAATATACCAGTCACTTCCTTGCAAACACACAAGAAAAGTATCGTCAAAAAATTCTAGGAGGCACAGAAATATTGCAATAAAACAAACATCGTACAGACAAAAGAATAACAGGAATAATCGAATTCGTTTTTTCCAATTGTTCAAGATATTTGCGTATTATCTCGCATAAATTAATGGCTCCGTTAGATAAACGAACTTACACTAGCTGTTCTTACGCTCAACGACTTTCTGACCGTTTATCAACAAGAGTGCGAACTAAGAAGCCCACCAACAGACGTGTAGAGAAACCATCAGCGGAACCAAAGAAACATGACTCCTCACTTTAAACACTGTCGAAATGTTAGAAACTATTCTGGACATTAAACAGCACAAAAAAGACAGTCAGCCACTCACCCGCATCCACAGAAAAGTACCACACGTCAATATCTTGAAAGGTAAATCGAACGAAGTCATCTAAAGATTAATTCTGTACTAAGTACTTCCCTTAGCTCGTGAATGTACAACACCAACTCAACTCTACTCTACTCACAATTACAAGCATACGGCCCCGGAACAACTCTTAATCCCAAATAAAAACAATATTAACTTTGCTGAAAATGAATAGGCAGCCTAAAACCAACTGTGTAATTCTACATAGAACTTGAAATACAAAACAATTCCTTCTCAAAACATTACAGCCCTCCTTCAATCTGGTTTTTAGGGTTGCCATCTTGAGCGTCAATGTCGGCATTTCACTTTGATACTGCCTTGCATTATGCATTGATAAGAAACTCAAGGCATTAAGAAATAAATACGACTAGAGAAACCTGCAGACTTCGCAAAATTAGGAAATGACCGCGTTTACAACAGAACGAACAACACGAGTTTAATCTACGGAACAGACACTGCTTACGACAATAATATGTTGTGAAAAAAAAGCTTCACTGCATTGAGTACAAACTACTTTTATACTCTACTCAAGGTGCAAGAAACGTCTGCTCAAGTAGAACAATGCAAATGTGACACGAGATATACCAGCTACTCTTTCTCCAGTAACACATGAGGAGAGCGCGTTCATGACTCTTTCGAAGGTTACCGTTCTCAAGCTCACGTACATTATAATGGCTTTCGTAGAACTCCCTAACACCACATCTCTTCTCTCTTCAACTGGGAGCAAAGTGGTCAACAATAATTGACAGGAAATGAACGAATTCACAAATGAAATGAGCTTGCTACTAGCCTATGAGACTTCCCTTCAATTATACCTAATCAAAAAGGGAGATTTAACTTTCTTCTTGACACAAAATGTTATTTACTATATAAGTCGCAGCTATAAACTGAGCATATTTGAAATTCAACTATGCAATCCCGTCGTCCAAAATGTAAGAACATTAGCAACTTCCTGGTCTACTCTAGTTGGGTTGCTCTTGAGCTTAGTCAGACGCATCTGTTCTTAACCAATGCTTGTCTATTGAAATTCAATGACTAAGACACATGCAGAAAAAAATTTTAAGGAACCTCGCGAGGGCGTTTGAAACAGCGGCCCTAGATCTTATTTTCGTAGAAATTCAAATATACCTTGTTGGTTGGATGAAACTCTCGACAGCACAGCATGTCATCAATATTCAGATGTTGGAGCCACGCACTACTTTGTATTACTTATGCGCGTGTTTCATTACACCGTTTTTAAAGCATGCTGATACTAAAATGAATCACGAGCATAAAATGAATAACACATCGTCTTTATCCATACACAAAAAAGCAACTTTAAAATGCCAATAACCATTTCTACAACTGCCATCTCAGAAAACCAGCCATTTCCTGCAAAAAGAGCAACGAGGTCAGCTGGTGAGTAGCAGCACCGGTCACATATCGCCAGATGCAGATCCTCATAAGTTTCAACTTAGCACAATTGAGTAAAAAGGCAACTTCATACTGCAATCTCCCACGCAAGTAGTGAGAGAATCAACGACTAATACGTACCACCCATAAATTTCCTCATATTACAATCACTTATGAACCAAAGTGTGAACCCAACTTCCAATCACGCAACAGGGTATAATATCTCAGAGCAACGAACTTTTCGACACATTTCTCACGCAAACCAGTCAGATACTCGTAAGGAGGATATCGTCAAATCAATCACACAGTTCATTGAGCTCGGACCTTCAAAAGAGACGAGTTTAGCCACAAGACAGGCATTTAGCACAACGCTGCAAATTTAACGACTAAGTACCAAGACAACTTCGAGCAGTGCAACCAGTTCGCATGGATACCACACTACCAAGACACCATGAGTAGCAAAGATGGATTATGCGTACTCACGCACGTCAAGTTTCCAAACAAGACTGAGAAACAACGAACTCCAGTGTCCGGACAAGTTTCCAAGCACGAAATTTGTACGTTTAGGTATGAGTCGATAAGAAAGAGTGAGATGCTCTCAGACGTCAGACGAGGACGACTGCACTTACCTTAGTGCGATCGATGATGTGGAGGTAGTAGGACACAGGCTTGCCTGTCCACGACACACTGCCGGACAGCGGCGTCAGCTCCGACACGTGCATGATTGTGCCAATGTCTGCACAGGAACAAACAATCAGCCCCACACGCAACAAAAGCAGCGCATATCACAAACCAACCTGTGTGCCTCGCACAAGAGCACCAAAACTTTAACATCTGTGTGAGGACATCGAAGTCTCACGAGTAAAAAGTTGGAAAAACAGCAGCCATCGAAGTATCAACTTGCAGCAGAAATCCACTCGAAGCGCATCAGCTTCGCGGCAACGATCGCCAAGTGCAAACGTGTCAACGACTACAGCGAAAGCATTCAGTTTGTCTACGCCAGTCCCAATCTCACAGGCAACTCCAGCATGCCCCTTGGAAACGCGCAACCACGAAAGCTGGTTGCGTGTTTCGCAGCATCAATCCTGCGAAAGCCACAGTGATCAAGCTCCTTCGGCACTCAAGAGCTGTGAACGTATTGCAGCTTAAGAAGCACCGGCGAGGCAGACAGCGCGAGAAGCAACAGCGAATGTCAGGCCCGATCAGCCGTACATTCGCACATTCTTCAAGCCCCAAGTGGAAGCGGAGTTCGACCAACGCCAACGACGCATCACAGAAGAGCTAGGGTGATTTTGTGGTATTGAGGATTCAATTGAGTGATTACAGGGATGCAAGTTCGAAGCACGAAGCACATGGAAAAAGTGCTGTGAAATGGCGCGCTATTCGGAGTGATTTGTTTTGTTTATTTGTGGTGTTGAGAGTTTCACGTTGTGCGTAGCGCATAGTGTTTCACATTTTAACACCTTGTGGTGAGCAAGGATGTTACCCTGCCATACGTTGTCCTCATTACTTCGTGATCTCATGTTATTTAGAATTTGCCTTAAATTTTTGTGCAACCGTTAGTCATTTGCTCCCGCTTAGTAATTGGTAATCTTGATTCTCGGTGAGCATTACACTCCGTTTCTTTGAGTACCATGTCGCATTGAATTTTGTCAGGAATGTTATGCAGATCTTTCATTATTGCACTCGTGCTCCTTTTGATCATTTCGTTTAGATTTTTGTGTGCTTTTTCTCGCGTGTTCCACGTTCAAGAATAAAAATATGTTTAAATCTTTCAAATTTTGTCGTTATTATACACGCTGATAAATCTAAGGTAAACTCGTGGCGCACTATGCAAACCCTGCTATTTCTAATTTCCACCTTTCTGTCACCCCCTCGTTCTGTGTATTTCTATCTTTAATTTCATTTTCCGTCTACGACTATCGAGGTTTGAATTCCTCTATCGGTAACGAGAGGCCGACAGGCCCAAGGTCGTATCGTAACAACTTTTTGTTTCAACGACTGGAATATGTTAGTACACATAGAAGAATTAACAGTCTGAAGTGCGAGCTTCCAGCACTCAGCAATGGCTGTGTCCCCATGATGATTTAAAAGAATACCTCGTTTATTTCAGATAGACTTATTACAACCTTCAGATTGTGGGTTACTGGTGATAAATAGCTCAATATCTTCAACGATAATATCTTTAAGAAGACTATCACATTTCTACTAGAAATTGCTGATATATTACATGACAATCTTACCATAGACAGCTAAAAATGATAGTTCGAGGCGCATCCAATCAGGAAGTACTTTAAACTGGTCAGCAGGAAACCTGATCTCAATATAATCAATATGTTATTTTACAGAGAACTCGTAGCTGGTACAAATGGTACTAAAGAACTCAACAGCATTTCTATTTGAAACTGACCATTCATTTCACAAATTTATTCAGCATAACACAGAAACTGCTGTAGAGCGGATTGTAACCAAACACCATTCAAAAAAATAAATAGTACGTTAACATGTTTTCCCATTATTTTTATCAAACTACTGGTCAAGTCTTCTAAAGGAAAGATTAGGTTAGATGTTAGGCTAACCCTCCCTAACTGCAACAAAGGCATTCCAAAAAGAGGAAGGCACCATTTTGAATTGAGTTAAGGGAACGCGAAATCTTCTCGAACACACAAGGTGCATAGAAACAAGTTGAGAAAATAGCTCATGAAACAAGATAGAAGTTGAAGAAGAAAGTAGTAAATGCTGAATAACAGGACAGCAGAAAACCGAAAAAGATGGTCCGTAATTAAACAAAAAAACTATTCTATTTCAACAAAAGGAAGGCCAACCTAACCATTATCTCGGGACCTCAACATATCTGTCAAATTAAAAAAGCGATATTAAATAGCTGTCAATGCACCGAATTGAAAAATTCGGATGAATAATTTCAATTTGACTTGAAAAGGCTATGTAGTATTTCTATGCACTGTGTTTTCTCTAGTTTTAAATTTTAACGTAACAACCACAATATAAAATTTACAAAGTCTCAGTCTCCAAAGAGAGTAAATTATTTTCTTCAAGACATTTAACTTGAAAAAGTTCGACGAATTCGTAGAAACAAATGCAACTGTCAAAAATATAACCCATTCTCATGAAATTCGTGCTTGAGGCTAGGTAAAATTACTGTGAAAAGTCGAATAATTCTCAAAAAACTAAACTTACGTCCCCTAAGTCAACAAGCGAGCTGAACTTACACTGCTGGATGCCTTGACGCTTTGGACAGTTTCGTACGCTATGTTGCTGATAGTCATGTCAGCAACATATATCAATATCTTAGGTCTACGGACTTTACCAATAAACCAAAACTATGCTATGGAGTACAAGATTATTAAATTATGCTCACCATTTGCCTTGCCTTTACTATGTGCCAACTTTCACGTTACCTGTTCATTGAATCTATGATATTGATCCTAATTAACGTAAATGTAATTCCTTTTGGGTAGAACTATCATTTGCAGCTATTGTTTCATTTCATCTACGAAAAGAAACATTATTTGGACAAGAAAAGAATACATCAAACCGCACATTCGAATAAAGGAAGGAAATAAGCGTTTCACATGTTTTTCGATTGATAGTCTGACTCAGAATATCATGTTTTGATAACTCAATGAGTGAAAAGAATGACTAGAAAAGAGAGAAAATCTGAGGTCACAACGTTGATGACTGCTTACGAAAGAAGATTAGATTAGATTAAATCTTAGTGTAAGCCTCCCTAACCGCAACAAAGGCTATCGAAAGAGAGGAAGGCACCATTTAGTATGGAGATAAGGACACGCGGTATCTAAGCACAAGATGTATAGAAACAGTGAGTTGAGAAAGAAGTTCATGAAACAGGAGCTGAAGAAGTACTACGTGCTGAAAAACAGGACAGAAGTGAACCGAAAAAAAGATAGTCCTTAACATAGCAAAAAACATTTTATTTCAACAAAAAGAAGGCCTACTTAACTCTCAGCTCGGGACCTTACATTTTCTCCCTGGGAACACTAATTCCCATAGATAAGCTTACGAAAGAAAAGAAGGTCGTATGATTATCTGAATCAAAAGCGAAACCCAGCATTCACGACAGAAGGAAGCAAAGATGGCACGAAAGATAAATGTTTTGGAAGCCTGTCTACAGTTGAGGTAACCCTTACAGTATCTCGCCTGGGAGCGTCAGTCCTCATAGCTTAGGATAAACAAACATAACCTTCATTATTCTAATCCTGCGCCTCCGGAAGGGTATGAAGCCTAGAGCCATGACTCTAATGTCAGATTTCATTTCTTCCACCTCTTTATTTTAAAGAATGATAACTAATTGGGTATGAAACGTCAGCGCTGCAAAATAGCGTGTGGGTTCAATAAAAAAAATGGAATAATTGTATCCTGCTTTTGTATAGTTGCGAAGATGAACTGTCATCGCAACTCACTCCTGGATGCGATCGCACTCAACTTACCACTCAAATTGCGGTCAGTGATGCGGAAATTGAGGGGACAGAAGCTCTTGGAGGAGATGACTCTGGCGCCGTCTTTAAGGTCAGCGAACACTTCCTTGAGCATGTGGTCTACCGTTGGCCCGAAAGCGAAGTTGTTCACAAACACAATCGTACTGGACGTGATCCACTCGCGGTGCTGCTTTTGCAGGAAGTCTCCCTGCTCAAAAACGGGCAGATTATTCACAGGAACCGCAAAGCAGCACCAACAAAATCAGTTCCTCACACAAGTTTCCTCTTCATCGTGTGGGCTCCTAAGAAAAAGTAGGTGAAATATTTGAATAAACGTAGCACGTATAACTACATACTGTAAAAGACACCATGATTCGGTGAGTGACAACAAAATTGGAGCACAAAATATTAGCGTACTCATTGTACGAGCACCTCGTACTCGTTCACATTGGGTTATATCATGCCAGAAGGACACAAGGAGGTGTAGATTCATCATGTCTACAATATTCCACGCGAGAGCCTCGCATACTTAAATTGTGTTTCCGAACATTCTTTTACTTCTCAACCAGGATTATACATGTCACCAAATAACGGGAGCATCTCATTTTAATTGGTATAATTAGTAATTTGAGCAAATCTTGCTGGTCTAATAGTAAAAGTCTCATGGTAAGATATCCTGACTAACTCAACGTAAAACTTATTCCAATACCAAAGACCTGAGAAACTCCAGTTGAGCTACATTCTAGATGTACTTAGTAGGGGATATTTACACCGGAAGTGCGCGCTGAAGACAAGACCCGCCCAACTGACCTGCACGAGCTTGTACTCGCCGTGCTTCTTGCCGTACCAGGCCAGCCAGCGCTTGTACTGCTTCACCATCGTCTCCGAGTACCTGAGGTCATTTGGAATGTAAAAAATGTGTCTTTCTTTCAACATCTCTTGTCATAGAGAGAAATCTAAATTCTACTACACGTAAGTCTCCAGGAAAATTTCATAACAGGACGAGGTAAATCCTTCGCCGGACAAGAAAATTTCAAATTCAATACAATCCACTACACGGACGTCTAATATGCAATGTGATAGAAAATAAGACAGAAGGAAGTAAAAACCGTCTCGAGGCAACGAATTGAAATCAAAGGAAATATCACACATTTATAATCGCGCCGATTCACCAACAATAGTATACCCACAAGTAAACGAAACTGTATAATTTGTTAATAAGAATCATTTCCCTGTAAAATTCGCATTCTATTGATGATGTAGCTTAAGTTCACAGTGATTGAATCAGAGGAAAACAAAAAAGAACATTTACGATCGTCGATCATATTCATAGCACATACAATGGTAACAACACATCGGCCACATCACGAATAAAGAAAGTCATGAGCAACATCATCAGTAAAGATGATACTAAACGTATCTACAAGAAAGTCCAAGAAGCAACTCAGCTCAATATCAATAGATCAGCACCCTTAAGAGCGCCCTTGAAAGAAAAAGAAGTGAGGGCCTGACTGTGAGCGGTTGCTAATGTTTCTTTCATATCTATCAAGTACCAAGACGTTTTACCGTTATTTTACCCAGAAATTGTGGACAAAAGTGAAAAATGGAAGTCAGCGCCATGTCATAAATGACAAGAACCAGAATGATTACACTCAGAGTAGTTGGTGAGACTGTTGACCGTCTGCTGAGACTACGGTATCGTAACATCTGACGAATGTGTGTCTCACTTCTACAAGAAGGAGCGAGATAAGCATATTTCGGAATGTATAAATCTAAGGTGTGTCGTCGGCAAGTGCGTTGATTACTCATTGACAAAAAAAATATCACGGAAAGAGGCGTAGTGTTAGGTAAATAGGCTGAGCGAGTTACTGGACAAAATTTAATTTTGTCATTTGATGACATTGAAAAGATGTGTACGCCTATTGAAATAGGTGAAATAAATTTCACATAAGCGAGCTCATAAGCTAATTATTTTGCAATCAGCAGATACCGAGCCTGGACGTATTTGCAAAATTACACTTTTATGACATTCGAAAATTTTCAACTCTGGTTCGGGGTCAAGGGTACAGGTAGTTCAGAGAACATATACTTGAACTAATATTTAAATAGAAAGGAACAAAATTTCCTGAAACTAGAAAATCAACTGGATAAAAAAAGCGTGCGACATAAGTGTTTCCTCTAAACTAAAAGTCTATTAAGATCTGTTCCCTAACACCAAAATTCTTAATAATGTTATTAAAAAAGATCATATTCATATAATTGAAGCATTACACATTCATGAACTTAAACCTTCTCTTAACGAAAACACTAATGATTTTTTGCTCTTAAACTATTTAGCAGAACTTCCGCTTGCTAGGTATGACGAGGCTGCTCGACCGTTGTGCTCTTGTCTCTCGTGTGGTGAACATCGCGGTTTATGTACAATATTTCTAGTCCTACCACTATTTCTGTGATATAAATTTGATTCTTTGTCTAGTCGCTTTCGTCATTTGTGATCTACATATCTATTCTTTTACTTAAGTGTTAGTTTTTACGTTTTTCCAATGTGACTAAAAATTATTCTGTACTATTTTTTTTCCAGTCTGAAGATGGCGTTAGATACGTTGAATCGTTGCATTTTATGATCAGACAGAAATATAGATTTTAATGAATCACTGTGTTTTAGTACAAAAATGCTAGGAGCATTCCTGAACCAACTTACACGTGAGGAAATTGGACTGTTTCGTAAGGCAGAAAAGTTAGAAAATTATTTTGATTAGCTTAAGACTACCTACACACCACAAAGGTGATCACAAGAAAGCGAAGAGAAAGAACCATTGAGCATAGAACATAGGAAACAGGGAAACAGTATTATGTTATGCGAATCATTCTATTATTTATTTCGCTGTATGTTTGGAATCATTGCCTTGCTGGAAGACCCACAGGCGCCGCCCGTTGAATTTTCTTGCGCTCGGAAGCAGCTTGTATTCCAGTTTTTGCCTAAACAAGGAACTATCTATTTTCCTCTCAATGATAAGGAGTTTACCTACACCATGAACAGTAAAGCACCCTTCACACTATGGTGCTGCTTCCTCTACAGTTGACGGTGAGGAGAGTGTTCTTGGGATCACAGGAAGTTCTTGTTTTCCTCCTCCTCATATGAAGAGCTTCGTTTCGGTTTAAATATTTAATTTTGCTTTCATCGGACCACACAACCCGTTCCCAAAACTCAATTGTTCTGTTAAGATTGCAGGGCAAACGTTGAACAGTTCTTTACATGTTTTGCTCAAGAAGAATTCTGCGTGAAGTGAAGGCATGTAATGCAATTCTTCGATGCAATTCTCAAGTAACCTTTTTTCCCAGCAACTCCAGTTATTTCTATAAGTATGTACGAGTTATCATTGGCTCGCTCGTCACCTTACGAAGCACATAAATAGCTCGTGATTTGACGAGTGGCTCTAACTCTCGGCAGGCAGGAGATTGCATCCAGTCTCTCGATGTGAGTATGGAACCCCAACACGTTTAGTAATTTACCTGTACTTCATTCATTCATTCATTGATTACGAAGTTAAACAATTTGCTTAACAAATAGTTTCGGGTTTTCTTTGATTTTTGGCCTTGTATTCACTGAGCATCCATCTTCAAAAACATTTGGAGAGGGGATGATTGTGCCGATCGTACTTATTTATGATCATATGGTGCTGAGAGTTTCTGGAAGTTTTATATGAAGTTTTTCAATGAAGATGCTCAAACTTTGCAATGAAATAAAAATAATTCAATATGATGCCAATCTCATCCAAATACTTTTAACCCAGACATTTTTTCGTTTGGTCGATTTTCTGAATGTCAATAAATTGTGTTCATTTTTGTCAAATTTCTTGTGAATATCTGTTCTCTGAACTAACTGTACTTTCCCCCTTTAATGAGAGGTGAAAATTTTCAAACACATCAAAAATAGAGCGGTGCAAGGAAACATGTCCAGGCACTGTGAGTAAGTTGCTCTCTGCGTGAGAGAGCCAAGACGCACCTGTGGGGAGTGTCCGCTTTTTCAATGCCATAGCAGCGCTTGCACTGAGTTGCAGCGGCCATCTGCAGCACCACCTGCCCCACGCCCGAGCCCAGGTCTATGAAGGTGTCCTCCTCCGTGATGTGGATCTGGTCTATCACCTGGCAAATGAGCTCATACGACGTCTCGCCGTACACCTGCAACAAAGCCATATCCACTAGCTCGATCTTGGCAAGTAGAAAACGAATTAAATCTTCGTTTCAAGGATATTAGAGTTCATGTACCTACACTAGCTTCTTACAGTGGATCATTAATAAATCAACATGCAATTGGACGAACACAAACAGCTGATTGACGGACACAGCAAAGAATGAAATAAAAACAAAAACAAATAACGTCCTGCAAAATAATGCTATTTCTGAAATCAGAGTCGAACAACATAATGACAAGAAGTGCTATGTCATATTTCAAGTCGCTCAAAATTAATCGAGAAACATCCTCCAAAAGAAGGCGAAACGTAATAGGCATCTCATCATAGGTCTATGTAAGCCGTAAAAACGTAAGCGCAAAGAATTTTAAACCTTTTTTAATTCTTCAATTGAATAGATTTAGCCTGTTGGCAATAAATGCCGATGAATTTGACTAAAACTGAGAGCCAAGAAGTTCAGTGAGTGCACAATGTTTACAGCACGATAGAGCCACTCTCCAGAGCAGACGGTTCAGTCGACTATGGTTGGCAATATTATTACGACGAGACCTGAAAACAAAAATTCAGCAGCGCTCATTAGCATAAATTGAACGTCAAAATATCATGTTTGCCTTTTTTATTGACTGCCGAAAATCTGAATTCTTAAGACTTGAAGCGTATGGGCATGGTCTTATGGGCAGTCAAAGTCAAATTCACTTTTACCCAAAAAGTAAATTTTCAACTTGTTTTCTTGTCATGTAGTTATACACTTCGTTCAGAGGGAAGTTTCTTGAAATAAATACTGCAAGTTTTGCATGCAGGCTCGAACAGTCGGTACAGAGAAAACGCATTGTTAAGAGTCGTGCAGATTTCTCCAAATTTTACTGCTACAACTTGATTCATTATGTTAATAAATAAATTCATGCGTCTTAATCGAAGAGATAAAGCACTCTGTATAGTCAAGAAAAATAACAAAAGTGTCGAGAACAACGTAAATTATTCTTTTTTATATAATTTAAAGTTGCGTCTGGATTTTGATTTCTCCTACAGTGAATGAGACTCAAGAGCTAGCCGCAGCATGCAAATGAACACCTCACCTCTGGAGAGAAAGGCTCGTATTGGTTGAGTTTCTCAGGGTCTTCAACAGCGTGGTTGTAGATCTGCGTTAGGATGTGCTTGAGCATGCCACGACTCGGACGCTTGTTGAGGCGCGCAGCCGGTAGACTCGTGCCCTTTTCCTGTAGACAATGTTATTTGTAAAATTTCTTGCTGCTGCTCCTCTTACGTGAAACTATGAGGTAAAGTTAAGAAATAATAAAACACAGTCAGATGTGCTACAAATATGAAGCTATAGAAAAATTGCGATGCTGTTATGAAGACAAAAGCAACTGCGCACGCACGTAGAGGTCTGTTTAAGATAGCACTGCAAAAAAATTCACATTGATAAATAATCTTTAAACATTTGATATAAGCAAACGCCACTTCGATATTGTTGCCTGGTAGCAATTTTAGCGACAAAGCAGGCGCTTTAAAATAATTCGTTCACAACGCAATGATTAATACATTTCTTTCATCAACACGGTACGAGATTGAAACAAATTTGAGATACTAATTCGCTGGATTACATGAGACATCGAAGTAGAAGAGGTACGTGGCGGATGCTGTGCACACTTTGCTCGATTCAATGGTATAAACGAGTCGGCTACGACGGGTGGCGCAGCAGCGGTGGTCAACGCAGCAGTCACGTGCGGGATGAGATGGTGCACTCAGTGCAGCGTCTGTGCACTGGTGATCACCACTTCGACGCGGTCAATATCGCAGCAGCAACTTATTACTAGGCACACAAGCAGCAGCGGCAGCAGCAGCGAGCCACAGGAAGCAACAGCTCGTCTTTAAGGGCCTCTATCACTCCGCCAAAATGTTCAACATCCTGACCACCGTTAGACACACTGCAGTCGCTGTGTTCTTGTCTATTAAAACACGGTCAAAATAAGCTCATCAGAACTTAAAACATATTGGCTTCACCGAAACATCGGGTAAATACTACACACCTCTTACAGTTATGCGCAAATTATCATCGCAGTATCTTTCTCAACTCATCAGAACAGCTAAGATTTAAGAACATGAACGTTGAATAACATGAATGTTGAATAAAGATTGACAGGCTATTGCGATGTTCAAACCATGTAAGTAGCATGAACAATTTATAAAAAGTACAAAGAAGAGGCCCACGAGATAAAAAAATATGACAGCTCAGAACCTACATCTTTGACCTCGGTTAGATGGAGTAGTTCGTCAAATATCGTGATTTAAGCTGTTCATTATCTTGTGCGTAACTTCGAGTTAACACTTAAACCTGGAATAGAATCAACGAGCGAAGTTCGTAAAGCTATAGTTACTGTTGGAGTTTAAGACCACCTCATACGCAGCTGAGAAACACTACAGGTCCGAGAGAGAGACGTCAAGAAACACGAATTCATGCACTTGAAGCTTCAGTCGCGTTAAAACTAATGCAACGAAATAATGACGTTAATTTACCGAAGAGAAGTTAAGTTCAAAACAAGTACATATTTGCAAATACACACCTCAACGATATAAAAATTTTCAATGATAAAAAAGAAATATTCACTAATTCTTTTTGTCATAAAGTTCAGTACAGTAAAATCAACTACACATTTCCAAATTAATCTTTTGAATAGGTTATGTTGATAACAAGCTATGAAAGATGGGCGCAAGAGAAATAGAACTTCTCGAGAACACCTTCCAGCCCCTCGCCTTTAAAAAAAAATCTAAGAACGAACCTGACAAACGTGCATCTATTACACTAGATAACGGAACAGTAATGACGGCCGAGGGAATAAATTTCGTTCGACTAGAAAAGAAAATGAACGTCCAACCGAACAGTACGAACTGACATTGGAAATAAGAGTAAAGCCATGAGAATTCTCTGGAACCATCAGCTTCCATTTCTTCCAGTTGTGACGAGTGAAATTAACTTTTTGTGGAATGCTTCAAGAAGTGAACACGTCAATTATTCAAGCTCTCACACTTTGATAGGCAAAAATTTTATGGGAACTCAAAATAAGTCGACGCTTTCGCAAGCCTCTGCGCATGACAGCTTTTGTGCAGTAAATAAACAATGTTTACAGAGCTAACACAAGGATCGAACGCTGCGCAGTTTTTGGAACGATTTCAATTTAATAAAGTTTCGATATAAAAAAGAAATGGATACAGAATGCATTATAAACATTCTTGGTGAACTATGAAATGTGATAAGAGTCTAACTCGGTGTTCCCAAGAACCGAGGAGGCTGAGCGGATACGGCAGAGAACGCCTCGTCTACTGGTGACCCGTGAGTTTCCTCTGCCTCAGTTGCTAACCTAACAATCAGCCACTTCGAGTTCAAACGATAAAACAGCGTCAGCAATTACGCTAATTTAACTCAATTCATTAGCCCCGTGTATCCGGTAATCCTAGGTAAGTGGCTTAACAAGTAGTCATCAAAATTACCTGTGTCCAAAGAACTTGCAAACCGCCAATGAAGCCAATAGTTTTGAACTGAACATTACTCATGAAGTAAGATGAGAACCGATGTAGGCTCATCTCTAGAATGAAGCGAACCTTGAACAGCCGTGGCGCTTAGATTGGAAATGATGAGAATAAAATTTTGCCCGAAAATTCGGACGTGATTAAGGAAACACTAAACATGATAGAACAATAAACTGCATACGCGAATTACCAAGGAGCAGCTCGGGGACTCGCACCTCACAGTTACGACATGAGGCGGAGGGGACACTGCTGGTATACGCACCCAGCCACGAGAGCGCACTATTCCTACCGTATGCTGGGCCTTCTCGCTAAATACACAAACGTCAGTACTAACAATACCCGCTTTGTACAGAGTAGAGAGATGCCAACTCCATGCTGGGAGCCTGTATTTGACTGTCCCTGTTTCAAGGATCGCTGAAATTTAATATCACATAATATTTAATAAGCATTTTTTCCTTTTGCCGGTCAATTATTGGAGCTCATTTTCTATTTTGTCATGGAAAATATTGAGCTATCTATGCAACGTCGCAATGACGAATTGATCTCAATAAAATTTCGGTATCAGTAACGAAGACCGAGGACTTGCCCACTAGTGATGCACCGACGGTTCTTAGCGCTAAAATTAATGAAGGAAAAAATAAAATGCGAAGATCCGCTGCTCGACGCTGTACAACTAGCTTGCAATTACAAACTAGAAGTAACATCAAACATAGCACGGCAGACGTTATAGAATAAGCAATACAAGCACTAGGCTACTTCAGTCTTTCTCGACACACACTAGTCGCTTCGTGTCGGATAGTCTCTGAGAAGGCAGAGCGGCCGTTAAATTTACACGTATCCTTGCTTCCGTAACTTCTCCGTCTCACACAAGCGAACTGCACCACTAATGCAAATCAAAAACAGCCGTTTCTAATCGGCATACCTAGACTGAAAACGTGAAACTCCAAGAGCTATTTCAAGCACCGACTAGTACCAAGCGGTATAAAACGCCAGGTGTCTTCTTAAATATCAAAACAAATGAATGATTAAATAAAGTTATATATTTTTCTTACCCATGTTATTACACTGGGAATCTCATTGACTAGATTAAATTTGCTGAAAATTTCATGCACTTAGTAACATATAATAACGCACAACTACTGTTGCCTAGTTGGTCTGTCTGATTGATTATAAGAAAGTTTAGCCTCCCTTTACCACAACAAAGATGTTCAAAGAGAGGAAGGATGAAGGCACCATTTAGTATGGAGTTATGGGAACGCGGAATCTACGCACAAGGTGCGTAAAAACTGTAAGCTAAGAAAGAAGTTCATGAAACAAGATAAAAGTTGAAGAAGAAAGTAGTAGGTGATGAAAAACAGGACAGCAGAGAACCGAAAAAGATGGTCTGTAACAAAACAAAAAATCTCTTCTATTTCAACAAAAAGAAGGCCTACCTAACCTTTACCTCGAGACCTCGCGCATAATCCCCCTGGGAGGGCAATTCCCATAGATAAGTTGGTCTGTCTCTTTGTCACGCTCTTAAGGATGCTTAATGACCGTATCTGGGATACGAATTTCACCCGTGCACAAGTACAATAATACTTTAATCGCAGGTACTATTAGGATGGATATACATATTTGCTGTCATCTATATCTTGAGACCCATATAATTCCGTTACTTTTGACTGGTTGTGGACAATAGTATTACCAATAATAAACAAAAAGTACGCCATTGACTCTCATCCACACACCAGTGCCCGACACACAGCAATAGAAACGCAATATTTTACCCCTATCCTTATACTAGCAACCATCAGAGCAGTTTACAGACCCGTGTACAATATGAGACAAGCAGGAAAAAAAGGACAGGAAAGACGTGTGGCGTGAGAGCAGTTGCGTGCCGAGTATCACGGCTACGGCGTGACGGAGATGATATGTGCCTCGTTCCTTGTATATTGGTTGCTTTAAAGGGGGCCGGAGAAAAGAGGGAGAGAGAAAGAGAAGGGAGGAGGGCAAGGGTAGAAGATCAATACGGTGCCAGGGCTGGTCGCCCGTCGTCTCGTCATCTACCCTCAGTGGCCCTGCTGGCTTCTTTCACATGTACACAAGGACCTCCCTTCTCTGTTTACTTATACTACCGAAAACTCTTGCCAATAACTCTACACAATAAAATCAACCTCAGTAAAAACAATGAATAACAATGTACCCGAAGTTTAGTTAGTAAGAAGAATGGAACACATTTAGGATGGATAACAGTTATAACACATTTTCATTCATTTCCCTTACTCCATCATTGCCTTCGCTAGTAGAGGAACTTATTAATTTGAATAAATCAGAGATTAATTATCTTAGACGCTAGAAAAAGCCTCCCTCACCGCAACCTAGACGTTCCAAAGAGAGGAAGGAGGAAGGCACCATTTAGTATGGAGATGAGGGAACGCGGAATCTCTGCACAAGGTGCATAAAGACAGTAAGTTGAGAAAGAAGTTCATAAATAAGATAGAAGTTTAAGAAGAAAGTGGTAGGTGCTGGAAAAAAGATAGCAGAGAACCGAAGAAAAGATGGCCCTTCACCTTACAAAAAAATTTTATTTCAGCAAAAACGCCTACTTACTCTTAGCTCAGGACCTCACATTTATCCCCTGGGAGTGCTAATTTCCTTAGATACAATAGTTGCACAACCCTGAGGGGATCAGAGATTAGTTATAAGTAAGTATATCCCTCCCTAACCTAACCAAAGGTGTTCCAAAAATAGAAAGAATGGAAAAATACCATTAAATTTGGAATAAGGGAAAGGAGAATCTTTGTGCCGGCTACGCATGTCCCCACACCCAGCGCATATAGAAATAGATTGAAAAAAGAAAATGAAACAATTTGAAAGTTGAAGAAGAAAATCATAGATGCTCAATTAAGGACAGCAGGGAACCGAAAAAAAAAGATTCGCAACAAAATAAAATCCTGATCTATTTCAACGACAAAACAAACAATCTATTCTATTGGAACAAAAGAAAGGCCTACCCAACCTTCGGCTCGGGACGAGAGTAAAGAGTATCGAGTGCACAGCGCTGCAATTTGCGCACCGCCGCGAATTACCATCCTCGGAGAGCTGCGCTACACAAGGTGCATTAGAGGAGCTTGTGTTGACGATGTCTATGATATCGATCCTGCTTCGTTGGAAGCTATCTTATTACGGAGAATACTTATTAAGTGCAAGACTAGCAGCATAATATATTTCCACCTCGCTTTACCCTTGCCATCTGCTCATGCTGAACTACGTTAGAACTTCAACCGTTCCATGGAATGAGAGTGAATTATCTACAGACATGTAACATAGCGAAGAGCCATCTCTTCTGCGCTACTCATGAGTGGCAGATACTTGAACTTATTTCTACATAGCATGGAACACAAAAACTTACGAAACTCACTAATAGAATAGCGACCCCCCCTGTAAAAATAGAAAGTTCTAGCTAAAATTGATCAATACGAATTAGCATCAGCTGATTGCACAACTTTACTGATTCCGGTTGCCTTCAGCTACCTTTCCGAATGAACGAAACACTTTGATGCGAGAAGGTGGCTGCCATGAGACCATAGGAAGCAGCCGTCGACGTGGGGTTGCCTATCACAAATACCTCGCCTAGCTCTGTGCAATAAATAGTGGTAAACTGTTGTCGGGCTAATGGCTCATGAAGCCGACTTTGAAGGTGTTTGC